>JAHZNP010000804.1:0-36185 GCA_020615345.1 Triops cancriformis
AAATATAAACATATTTAAAAGTTAAAAAAGTAAGTAATACCTGCACTGTTTTTGTTTACATCCACCGCCCTCACAGCCCGAAAATAAAATTTTCCAGCTAAAGTTGCCACAGACAGATGTCAGCACTGCCGGTATAGTTGTGGCCTGGAAGGTCCCGTAATAGGGAAAATGTTCACGGTTAAGCGCAAGATGCATCCGTCAAAATGTTCACGGTGCTCTGCTGAGAACGTGTTGCGTTCTTTTCCGTTCCGGGCGCGTCATCTGTTGGCTATCGGATAAATTTGTCATTTCACTAACCAAGGGCTTTAAATAAAAAAATGTTTTCTTTTAAATTTCCCGCTTTAAATGTTTTAAATTACTAATTTATATCGATATTTAATCATTTTCTTAAAAATCGATATTTATATCGGAACGGTAATGAACGGAACGGAATTTGTGGAAAATCCACCGGAACGGAACGGAACGGTGAGAGTTAACCAGAAGAACGGAACGGTCGAACATTGCGAAGGAACGGAAAAGAACGCCGTTCCGGCCGAGACTGCCGTTCCGAAACACTGGTTGCCACAGTCACAGTCCCTGTGGCCACAGTAAACAACGGTAGAGTGTAAACAATAATCTTTTCCCTGAAACATTTTAAAAGAACTTCCAAAGCTTTGTCTGAAAGATGTCGGAGACGAATGTAGTCGATAAATCCTTGCGGTCTGTCTTTGGTAGCTTATTTTAAGTAACTTACGCCTGTAATCTTAAGCATTATTTGGTTTTAGTCGGCAATATCCCATACGAGGCTACTGAAGAAAAGCTTAAAGACATTTTTAGCGAAGTGGGCCCTGTTGTTTCTTTTAAGTAAGTTTCAAATTTAAACTAATGCACAGAACTGAAGTGCAGCCTGTTGTTAGGTTGGTTTATGATCGCGAGACGGGAAAACCTAAAGGATATGGATTTTGTGAGTACCGAGACCAAGAAACTGCGCTTAGTGCGATGCGGAACTTGAACGGCTACGAAATCAGTGGCCGCGTTCTGAGGGTTGATAATGCTTGCACCGAAAAATCTCGAATGGAAATGCAAAGTAGCCACATAAGCCACGCTGAAAACATAAGAATTTGTGTAACTTCTACCCTTCCTCACTTTCAAAACCTAGGCTTGCTCGCAACCGCCGCGGTGGAGAATCCATATGGCGACGCTGTAGAGCCAGGTCAGGCTCCAGAAGTCATTAGTAAAGCTGTGGCATCGCTACCTCCTGAGCAAATGTTCGAGCTTATGAAGCAAATGAAAGCTAGCGTTCAGGTTTGACTACTTCGTGCCAATCGGTCAAAGGTTAGATATACTAACAAAGGTCTTGTCTTAGAACAACCCCAGCGAGACTCGTCAAATGCTTCTACACAATCCCCAGTTAGCCTACGCACTTTTGCAAGGTTTAGTAGCAATGCGTCTTGTGGATCCGCAAGCTGCTCTTGCACTTTTACAAAAGCCCAACGTTCCCCATCCTATTATTCCTGCTGACACGCTTCCTGCCGCCATTCCCGGTAGGAAGCAAAAGATGCTCCCAGTTAAGATACGTTAAATGTGTACACTTTTAGGACATCTTCGCCCCGATGTCGGACGCGTTCCTGTCGGACCGTCGGCTGCAATGCCCCCGTTGCAGCGTGAAGATGGCTGGAACGCCCCACCTGCTGCCATGCCCAGGGCAGGCTTATTAGGAGATAGGCCACAGATGCCTCCTGTACAGCCACATGTGCAAACCCAGGGGCCTCTTCCGCCAGGTAACTACAAATTAATCTAGTATGAACAATAACGAAACTCCTGTCTCGTAGACATGGACATGAGACATATCAGCGATCCTCGAATGGCACGTGGGGACTTGGACTTGAGAGGGGGACCTGTCAGAGATCCGCGGGAACACAGAGGACCAGTTATGGATATACCGTAAATTTTTATTTTAGTTGTCAGAGGAAGGTGAGACTTGGGATTTGATTATATGTATTTTTTTGTTTGTTGTTGAAAGTCGAGATCCAAGAAGTTTTGCTCGAGAAATGGGCGGACCCCGAGACCCACGTGATCGTGGTGGACCTGGAACGGTGCCAGTAAATAGGCCTATGGGTGCAGGGTCCATACCTCCAGTGTCAGGAGCGCCTGCTTCTGGGCCAATGGGTGTGGGTTCTGCCCCAAGAGCTCCGCCGGTACAGGCAAATCCCGATCAAGAAAAGGTATTTATTTCTTATATTCACTCATAACTAATGTGCTGTGGTTAGGCTGCATTGATCATGCAAGTCCTGCAACTTTCCGATGAACAGATTGCGTTGTTACCTCCTGAGCAACGTCAAAGTATTATGGTACTCAAGGAACAAATCGCACGTTCAGCTCGTTAGTGGGAAATGCATAGCGGAATCCTTTTCTGTTTTCGGCTCTTTTTTATATGTAAACTTCCCCTCAATGTGGAATACATTAACACAAGGAACTTGGAGTACAAAAGTAGGGTCACTGGTCTCATTACTACAAGTTTTTACATTTTAGTACGTTGCGGCACAATACATTACCTATGTATTGCAGCTGCCATCTGAAGCAAATTACGAGCTTGTAAAAGTAACGGCATGTCGATCATATGGCCATGGAAAGTAAAGGCACCCTTAAAGCAGGCCAAATGTTATAAAAGCTTAAAAGTTATAAAAGCAAAAAGTTTACCTGTCCGGATGCTTGGTGCTCTTTAAAAGCTTCAGTTAACTCTGTAGCCCACGTAACACGTTCCGGGCTTGGTGAAAAACTTTCCTGCACAATGGGAACTTGTCCGGGATGAATAACTTGTTTCCCAGTAAAACCCATAGAAGCACCTTCTTGAGACTGTGTCTTCAACCCTTCCAAATCTAAAAAGCTTTCCGTTAAAGTCTACACGACGTTACAGGAATTTCTATTTTTTCTTATTTTATAAGTAACAACACATTTCGATCACGCTATTTCAATAGGTAATAATTTTATAAAAAAATACCTTTGTAGTTGATATACACTAGATCAATGGCCTGGATTCGGAAAGCTTTGGCAACAGTTACTAGGTACTGACGAGCATACAAAAGTTCTTTCGCTTCAGGCGTACGTGCCGCACCTACAGTACTGTATTACTGAAGAATGCAACTTAAAAGATTTATAAAAGCTCTTTTACCAATATCCGCGACAAAATCGTCTGAACCAAAAACTAAGGCGTCCATGATAAAAGGCGCACCTTGTTGAGTCAGGGAATCTGCTCGCTCACAAATGCGGGGCAAGTCTATCAAGGCGCGGGCGGATTCGATGAACATAACCAGATTAAATAGGGGCTTGCTTTCCCTGTCTGCTACCTTTTTCAGTAACATCTCGGCAAACTTTATACCACCAGTAGGATACATTAAGATGACTAGTTCTCACGTAAAGTTCCACGTCTTACCCAATCAAGGTGCTCTACCGTATCTACTTTCGGCAAGTGTAAAGTAGGAGGCAGATTTGCACCGGAAAGGATCACATCTAAATCTCGCTGACACAGCCCGCTTTCGACCGAGTTGACCCTTACAGAACATTCGGAACTACCGAAGGGTATCGACTGAAGTTCTAGCACTTGCTTTATGTAATTCCTCGCTTCTTCCTGGCAACACTGGTTTACGAACCTTTCTCTTCAAGCTAATAATTCTTACTTTACGGTTTAAGGCCACACCATCTTCGCAATCTAAAACGATGCAATCGGCACCTAGAGAAGGAATTTTTTGTACTTTCCTGGCATCACTTCCAGGTACGTACATCATCGCACGTCTAGGTGTGTGGGGCTGCAAAGTAAAGTATCATTATCCACGCCATAGCTTATGAATTGGAATGTTACCCTGTTTTCTCTCGGCAAGGTCTTCAATGTCCGTACGATATTACCACCTGAGCTAATTTCTCCATTCTGAAATTTTATTCGTCGGGCAGCGAGCAAAGCACTCCGCCATACATACGTACTGAGAGACATCGTTCAAATTTGTGCTTAACTGTACAAAACTTTGTTCCCCTGAGAAATAAACAACGAAAAATCTTCGTCCCGAAAATATTTCTTATACAGTTTCATTTGCCGCCTTGTGCTGCGCCCTAGTAGAAAGTATGGAAAACACACACAAACAAGTGGCGCTCTTCGCAGCCTAGCAAAATTATTACCATCAGCTGTTTTGGAAGTCATTATTTTAAGCGTTATTCTTAACGCGTTTTTGTTTTGGGTCTACCGTAATTAGGGTCGATTAGTGACACCTATTTCAGGATTGCTGCAAGATGGAGCGCCAGAAAGGTAAGCGCATCCTTGCTAAGGTTGGGTTCATTAACATACTTCGTTATGGCATGAAGATGTATCATCTGCTTCTACAACCATTAATTCAAAGGACGAAGATATAGCGTTCATATTGACATGGGTGCTCATAAAGATCATATGCTCGTATGTTAGTGCCAAGGCATAATGGCAAGGCTCAGAAAGCTTTATTATAGCTTGTGTCATCGCCGGTCCTTCTACGTTACTTTTCACTGAACGGCCGAACGGAAGTACATTTTAATTGACGTTCGCCAGTGTTTCGGCTTCACCAGGGTCAAATGTTTCGCCTTCCACCAGTGATGGAAAGCAAGACAAGAGTTCGGGAAAACGTGAACACGTATACGAACCTTCGAACGATGGCAGAGACGATTCGAAAAAGCCAAAACTGGGAACTAATCCGAAGCACTCTTTGTCACAAGGACCAATTCCAGCCCCCAAGATTGCCATATCCTTAGGATCTCAGGTCCGTTGTACAGTTTTTGTGTACTTTGTATACTTCGTAGACGTGAATGAGCAATTATTCATGTAGAAATTTGCTGCTCCTACGGTATCAAGTGTAAAACCAACTTCGTCCAAATTAGTTGCTAAAGCTTTTAACGTTTCGGATGACGAGGAGGAAGAAGAAATGCCAGCAGAAGCCCGTATGCGGATGAAGAACATTGGCAGGTTTGCAAACTTGAAAGATTTGAATATGCTAATGCTGACAAGGGCTTGCGATGAGTCAGAGCTGCAATTTTTTGAACAACTAAAAGGACTAATCACGTAATTTTCTAACTAAACAGGGAGACACCAACTTCGGCGGGACCTAATTCTTTTGGAAAGTCCAAGAGAGGATTCACAGACTACAACAGTCTTTTTCAGAAACAGCTTAAGGAGATGGCGGAGACTGAGGAGTGCGCAACCTCGCCTAATTCCCCTGCCACCTCCCGGGACAAGAGCAAAAAGTGAAAAAGGCCTTTTATTGCAATGTAATACGATGCATAATAGAAGATCAATTCAACAGTTATGGTGTTTGACCACGTAACACACCCATTTCAGTATTGCTGGGCGAACGTTATTAAGCTGATTCGGATTTTCAGGGCGTTTTCGAAAGGAGTCCATTATGTGAATTTTGGGCGTCGCTCGCCCGAACCCACGTCCTCCTAGGGGGGTTGCAACAGAAAGACCCATTTCGTGGGCCTACACCAGCCTACCTTTCAGGTTTCCACCCAGAAAGTGGAATCCGTCTTTGCTGTCCAGCATCCTTTGTGTACCACCGCCTCACCTTTGTGCTGCAGTCGTCAACCTGCTTGAAGATTCGGATGTAGTAATTAAAGTAGTGGGCAGAACCTGTTGTTCCTGGCCTCGTTAGTTTCTTTACGAGACGACCGAACGCTTTATATCTAATCTCAAATGGAATTTACGAGCGTTGTTGACGTTCTCGCCATATAAATGTGCATTTGGTTCCCTGTAACTAATAGAATAGCTTCTCGCCCTCTCTGTCCCTGTCTGACTTTTAACATACAAAACACACCCTAAATCTTCACGGAGGGCGATGGCACATCCAACGTAAACCCATCAGCAATTTTACCTCTCCTTAAGCTTTCGGCCCTGCCAGGTAATAGGGTGAGCTCTTCCCCCTCGCGAAAAGTGTGTTTTCTAGCCCTTATCGTGACTTGACTGCAGACTCTTTCAACATTTTAAGTGTCCGTCCCCAAAACTTTCCGGTTTAATTTATGCCTTGTTTGCCCTTGCGGAAAACGTTGTAAAACTCCAAAACGCAAAAGTCCAAAAGTTGTGTCTAGACCAGTATTCGCTGAGTTTCCGAGCGAATGCACTTAACCCATGCAATGGAATTTCAGTTTAATTTTTGCAGGGTTACTTTATCCGCGATACGTCACTGTCCACTTGTTGGCAATGGTGTTGAGACCCCTTACTTCAACAAATGCACCTTCAAATCATCATAGCTCACACCTCACAGTGACAACTCGTTATGGTTCAAACGGTAGACTTTGATGCATTACTTGTTCTTCATTATTGCCTTACGTTTCCACCCAGACGCAGTTTCATGTCCATGGCTCTTATTATTTTTAAATATTTTTTTTCTACATGAGTAGCATCCTCCTGAGACGTGGTTGGAAAAGGGGTGAAAGGTATAAAAAGCTCTTCGGGCGCAAAAACACTGGGAAGGCAGAAAGGCTGAGGCGTGTACTAAAGCAGGTCTCATTTTTTATGCGTAAATCAAGTCCAAGGGTGGGGATCCTCCCTTTTGCTTTAAAATTATGTTGGACTCGTTTATTGTCATAGAAGATTACTCCTCCCAAACTGGTTTATAGCGTGTAAGGCTAAACACCAAATACGAAGCAGGTCATGGTGCAGTATTTTTATGGCAAGTCTTCATTTTTTTCGTCACCACCAAAACACCGTGTCCACTTTCCCGTGGCGAAATTGAATAGTCTTTGCGTAGGTGTCGAAGGTGTAAGCGGCGCTTGGTAAGCGAGGTCTTACATTTTTTTATGTACTGTACAGCTTCAGAAGTCACCCCGCGTTAAAGGAAGAATGGTCCTATTTGGTCAGATCTTGAAATGAGAACTTAAAAACTACTAAATACACAGCAGGCGTTGGCCCGCTTTCTGCTGTTTCTAAAGGCGCTGTAAGAGCTCTCCCATACTGGATTGGTTGGATGAAATCATCCTAATTGGGTGTGTCGTTCTAGTAATTTCACTACAACTTTTTGAAACACATCGCTTTAAAAAATAGTATTCCTTATCCTTTGTCTTATTACTGGTTCCGTGCTGTGTTCTGAATAAGTTACAAACCCATCAGCTTATCCGCCCTAATAGTTTTCTCAATGTTTTTTACTACTTAACATGTATATTGTAGAGACTATAGTACTACAGTAGAATTGAGTATGAGAATCGCTCCGGAGAGAAATGCGGGCTCCGATGCTAAACTGTATCCAATTACAGCTTGGATGGTGAGAGAAATTCAAGAGATCTTCGATGTAGGCCTCTATCATGCTTGCAAGCGAAGTCAAAGAAGTTCCTGGTAGGAAATGTTCCATTAAATAAATATAGAACAAATACAGAACTTTAACTTCTCAATTTGCCGGAATTCTATACTTAATGGCAGTTAAGCAAGTCTGGAAGCAAATTTCGGTTATTTCTTCATAGTTTCCTATTGATCAAGAATTTCGATCACTATGCTCAGCTCTGTATGACAGATCCATCACGATCACAACAGATTTAGAAAACCAAACTGCTCTTCAGACGCACTAGTTATAATTGCGAAAGTTCAGCCCGTAATGTGTTAGGGCATTAATGTATTCATTGGGTCGTCATAAATTAGTAAAATTATTACTACATCGCACGGGTTTTCGCTACATACAGCCAAGCTCGTTGTATGGCTCCAGTATCCTTAAGAAAGTATTGATACAACTTTACTTGAAGTACACAGATTTTACTCATACAGCACTGAATTAAATTGGGTTATGTATAATATGAGTATAGATATATTTATACAGAGTTCATCGTAACCGCTGGATTATATTAGGACCTTCATGTGACGCGGAGAACAAAGAGCTATAAATTAAAATCTCGATGTAAAGAAGTTTTGGAACAGAAAAACTTCTCGATGTATTCGAAATCCGTAATGCCGGACATTTTTTCAGCACGTTTCCGTAACCCGGATTTTTCGACTCCTCCGCAATAGCCAACAGTTCTACACAAAAGGGTAAATTACAGCGAGATTCTTTTCTGGTATAATTAATTATAAAGTAAAATTCAGACAAAGCGTCAGACATTTTTAATTCAAGTTACAACGCGGAAAGAGCCTGACATTTCTGGCTGTTTCATACTAGAGTAAGGTCCACAAATACTGACTAGACTGTGTTGGTGAATATATGCTATGCTACGCCGGTCTTTATAGACAGTGCTATGTTAACGATTTTAATACGAGACGATTTTCTTAAGACTTGGCGAAAGCTTCGCTTCGCGAAGAATCTTGGACAGTTTATCTTCCATTTAAATCAACCTCTTCGCAAGAAGAGTCTTACAAAAGTTTTTGTGATTGGGAGAAGATTCATGACGCTCCGAGAGAAAGTGTCAAATAGCTTTCATAGTTGTATTTATTTTAAAAAAATCATAACAATTGAAAATTACTCAGGCCAGAAGATTGTCAAACGTGTTTAAAACTCGTCAGTGGAGACATGGAAAAAGCCGGGATAGAGCCCATGGACCGAATTTGTTGCTGTTGGAGGGGATTTGTTTAGGGAACGACACGTGTGCTCCCTTGCTATGCGTGGGAGCTCTGTTGCTTGCAAGGGAGAGCCATATATCCAGTGTTTAGCTGCTAATATTAGCATTTTCTATCTAGCGTGAGCCTGCTTTTGGCCTCGTAGCAGTCGCGGAAGTCTTTCCAAGATTTTCCCCAAATACAGAAATTGCCTTAGTGCCCGGAAACGTCGTTCACTAGCGTCAGTCCGTACGCACTATTGGTGTTCGGCTAGAAAGGAAATTCACAGCTTTCCAACCTTCCAACCTGTTTATCTGCTACCTTGACATCGCATTAATGTTTGCTCGGCAAATCGTACCATACGAGTTTGCGCTGTCAGTGACGTGCCGACAAGGCTAATGCATGCTTAAGGCCTGCAGAATTCTGTTTCAAAACGAACTGGCGTGCGGAAGGCCATCAGTATTTGCCGTAAGAGTCAAAGTCCTCATAACAAGGCGCGTGTCAATCTTCACCTTTCCTGACAAGGTGAAGGGAGCTCTGCATAACATAATCTTCTGTGTTTCCAATGTTAACTCCGTTTCTTTGGCAGCTAATTGTTAGAGAAACGTGAATCCTGTCTGGGGTAAACAGCTGCTTTCCTTTCGAGTTCAAAAGTCACACCACAGGCGTAGCCTTTTAAATTCTCAGGCCTCGTTTGACAGCTGAATGTCGTCTTCATCGACGGGGAGATTTGCAGTTTTAACCTCAACTTAGCCTGCTTATGGCCGGAATTATTTCTCGGGACGTTGGCTGAACCCTCTTGTTTTAAAAAGATAATCTCAGTGACATGAAGCAAAATGAAAAAAATAACGCTGAACCTCATTAAGAACCATACGTGGTTTCGTTCGACTTTTTGGTAACCGACAGTTTGTCAGTCACACTTTCCCTTCCAACTGCGTTTTATTGAACCCGCTTGTCGTTCATGGGCTTCTGAAGGGAGTTAAACGAAGTAGGTAGCCTGGTGGATATTTGCGTTTGTTGTTGGTTCAGGCACAGCCGACAGCAGTTAAGCGCAAAATCGCTTCCTTACCAATATTTTGACTGGACTCCCTGTTTTCCGTGCTTGCCGTAAATAACCCCTTGTAATGTGGGTGTCAAAGCGGGGTATTTATACGAGCAGATATGGTGGCTTCTAGGCCTGCCATTCGGCGTAGTGCTGTAATCTGGAGTCCCAAAAGGTCAAAAATGCACACGGTTTTTCTGTCATTTACCACGATGACATGGTAAGTACCTTCAATTGTGACGCTATGCGAATATTTCGCCCCCACGTCATTGTGTGTTGACACACTGTGTTGACGAAAAGAAAGATTGAAAAGCCTCCTAGTACTAAAACTAAGTAAGATGTAACAGTACAGGCATCGGAGCGTCGAGCACATGAATTCAGGCGTCCGAACACCGTGTTTCAGATTAAAGGAATAAGACTCCAGTGAAACTGTCGTCATTGTGAAGGAGAAACTAGGGATTTGAGTAGCTCTTTCCGTCTAGTTCATTTGTGAAGCACGAGAATAAGGTCATAGGCAAGACTGAAACGAAGAAGTCTATCATGAAGTGAACCAGGTGGGAGCAGTAGGCGACCATCTTTCACGCCAAGAGCTTTTGCCTCCTTTGCCTTCGCACATCTCCTCCAGTGAAAGGTTTGGCCTCTCTTAACGCCCCATTTGCTGTGTTACAGGCTGTCACTAAAAACCGCCTCGTGGTTTTTCTTCTTCTGGTGGAAAGCGCGAAGTAAAAATCTGGCACCTCTTGGCCCGCACAAAAAAGTTACTCGAAGGAAAACTGTCATTGACGCTTTGCAACGGATTTTTATTTTTCTCTTGCTGGGTCAGGAAAAAAAGCCAATGAAAGATTTTCGCGAAGACGAATTGGAAGACCTTTTTAAGGAACTACGTTTGGAGTTATTAATAGCTTGACTCTGGTGCTATAAAATGTGCAAAACAGAGCAGCTGTTGAGCTTCTTTGGATTGGGGTTGATGCGGAGGTAACTCAGCAGTAGGCCGTTCTCCTAGTTGGAAAACATGAATAACGGCCAGTTAGGATTTTCGAAGCGCCGCCCAAGCAAAATGCAGTGCCAGCACAATGCCTGAAATGCGTTGCACTCAGCGTCTGTGAACAAAATGAGTGCTTCATTAAGCCCCCAAAAAAGACGGTAAGTGCGAAGTAGCCAAAAAGGAAAAAGGTCCATGCAAAGTAGCTGATCTTGGCAACCTGGAAGTCTCCTGCGAAGTTTTCTTGCACTTCGGACGTGTCCCATTTTTTTCATGTTTTGGCTTCGCAGACGAGATTGTCAGGCTTAGCATCTCAAGAATTGCCCATTAGCATTGTAGTGACATTTCCCTCCATAGTTAGCTTGATTAGCGTGCCATTATGAAGTATAAAGCGCTTCATTCTGAACACTTATTCTTAACGAACATGGAAACGATCGCATAGATTTATTTGTAGCAATGTGAAGAATTTACTAGATGGGCGTGACCGAAGAAAATTTAGCTTAGGCCAATTTACTACTCCAACTATCAGACTTGTATGAAATGTGTCGTTCCGGATAACAGAAACCATTTGCTATGCTGACACGATGAGTACGACAGTCCCGAGGAGAAGTTTTTTTTTCCGTTTGCCTTAGCGTATAGTCGTTGCCAACTTACGAGGCTTGGTATGGTTATTAAAATTTTTATGCTCGTTTTATTCGGGATATTATATTCTGTGCTCTTCCTCACCGTTTAGACAAAAGGTCCAACGACACTGACCATTGTTTGGTGCAAAGGAAAATCTATGACTCTACCGTGTTCTTTGAAGATAAACATCACAGAATCTTTTCCCGTGGTTTAAACGACACTGTTTTGTTTAAAAATCTACTTTGCGTATGCTTATCCCAAAGAGCTAATGACTTTCCTGGGCGGAAATGAATACTTGCACTTACAGACTAATTCCTGTTCCTAAGTTACTTAATTGTGCTCTTGAGAGGAACAGTCGGCAAGTAGACATTCTTTCGTATCTCTGAAGAATGGGGTGAACTGAAGGCGTCAGAAATAACCTGTCACTAAGATTTTCCTCTCTGGTGACAAGAGCGTTACTGGTTCCTTTATTTGTGGAAACCATGGTATTTTGTTTCTCTGGGATTTTTTTTCGTCCGGTAGCCTATAAAGACAAAGTACGTCAGTTTGATTTTCATTTAAAAAGCCTGGAAGGCAGGAATGGACCGTAATGATTACTAATGAGCATCACGACTCCGTTGGTTGTATTTGCCACCCATTATAATTTTATGAATTAGCTGTCCTTCTGGGTCCCATCCAAATTCTACAGGATGGCTGAGAAATGGTGCGATCACTATCGTATGGGGGGACCTTGATACTGTCAGTGCTGCTTAAATAGGGAGATTTGAATCATTCACTAAAAGTACTAGCTAGGAGATTCCTGTTCTCTATGGAAGCTATAGGCTAACTTCACAGAGGTTGCTGCTCTACGAATATTGCTAGGCAATTGACAATGACGGATTAGAGCTTAGAGCAACGCTTGCTTGCGACAGGTAAAGATAGGGATGGTTTGAGCACATGAAGGTTGAGTAGTAAACACTCCACAACGGCAAATTGCGTGGGTCCATGCTAATTAGTTTTAATGAAAGCTGGCTGCCATATTCGCCTTTCCGGGCGATTGGGTCGAATGGAGTTTTAGAAACCCAAACTTTCCCATTACGAGCTTTTCAAAGGATGAATGGGACGGAGAGCCCTACCTAGCACAAACACCTTCGAATGACTCAACAAGAAGGCGTATCATCGGCCCGGGAAAGCAAACTTGTCACGGTTGTCCGTCTCTTACGACACTTGTATAGGATAGCTAGAGCGTCGATGAATGTGTTTATGCAGAGGTTACAGATCGTGAGCATTGAACCTTGGTGTGCATACTCGAAAATTGTTTTCACTCAGAGTCTATTAAGCCAAAAGTTTGACACGGAACTCACTGGAACCCTTGTTTCGGGGCTTTGGCATTCAAAATTAGACGCAGCATAGTTGGCTCACCCTCGGCGCATTTTCCGGAAAATACCCCACATGCGTGAAAAGCATTCAAGCTAAAATTAAAGGTGAAGGCATGACATATCGAGTTAGGAATACGCCGAAATGTTCAATTGCGTTAAAATGTTCAATTGCGTTAAACTTTTTCTTGCAGGCCTGTGGTGATTGACAACGAGTGAAAACGCCTACTAATTCTTCAGAGTCTAGGAACCTTTAAGAGAGCGTAGATTAGGATGCATAGAATGTTTGAGATCCCTTTTCACGTAGCCGCGGGCGAGATAACTGGATATGCACACCAAGGCAAACTTCCGGAACCTGTCCAGCTAGGTTAATGTATTCCCTTATTACTAATGCAAGGTTGATCCTTTAGTCCTTGGAGTGCAGTTCGCAGATTCGTATCGACAGTCTTCCTTATGAGCCATAAGCTAAGGAAAAAGGCTCCGAACGATGTCCAAGTCTTTCCTGTGCCCCCGAGGGTTGAAGCTGTTTGAACCTGCTGGCAAGATGAAATATGGAAACCCAGCACATCTTTAACCTAGAACTACCTCATGGGCCCAGGCCCATCTATGTGGCCGTCGATATGGAAGTTGCAAAGGAAAGCAGCTTTGAGTCAAGAGGGGATTGGGTCACAGCACATGTGGTTGATATTTCTGCCGATTGCGGCTTGATTCTCGTAGTAATCACTTAAGAGTGGATGCAAAATTTTGGGGGAGACAGAAAGGCGTAAGAAAAGGAAGTTTATCGGGCAAAACGTGTGAAAATAAGCCCGGAAGCTGCATTTTCACCTGTAGGGCTTTGACATACCTGTTCTGCTCTTCTTCGCCCTGTATTGTGCTCGTGTATACCCAAAGCCCTTCTCTTTGAAAGCTGCTAGTGGCCGAGACCCTTGCTGTGGTCGTTTGGGACGGATTTGAAAACTAAAAGAGTTTTGAAGTGGAATCAGAAAAAATCTATGGGACATGCTGAATAGTGGGCGCGGATATGTAAGGAAGGCAGGACCGGTTAACAAGACGGATTTCTGAAAGATAACCTCTGCCTAAAGAAGTGGCGGGGCGAGGGGGAAGACAACCCCGGAATACCAGAAATAGAACACCTTGTGAGACCAACTGCAGTTTTAAAATATGAAACCATAAAATACGGGAATATGGAAAGAAGCGTTTGTCTTCTGGGAGCGAGGCGCAAACGGACACAAAATCTGTGCAGTCCATTGCTTCTAATACGTCTAACAGGGTTATGAGCTATTTTTGAAAAGAAAGCACCCACGCTTCCTGTTTACAACGAGGGAGAAAAGACGTCTTCTCGAAGCATCCAACTCGCCGATGTAAAGGTGATAACTTGTACCCTTCATGATCCCTTTCTCTGTATTTATTCTGGAATGGATACCTACCTCAGTTTCGAAAGAATAGAACAATGACATAATCCATTAGTTTTCCTTCAAGAACGTTTGCATCTGCTGCGGCAACGTACTACATTACTGTTTGAAGCGGCAAACCGCCAACAATATGTCATCCAACTTGATAAAATGTGCGTCCCTTCCCTCAAACTTTTACAAAAGACGCCATTGAGACCGTTGTTTAGATACGAGTTAGAACGCGAGCACGTTTGTGATCGTATCACATGTTTTTCGACTCTCGCCTGAACATTCCAAGCATACTGGTAATACAAAATACGAGTTTCGCGCACAGATCCGAGCCGTATCTAACCATTCCCCTTCCAGTCTACTCGAACGTGGACCATGTAATTATGCCACTTTTCGCCTGTTCTTCAAGCATTTAAGTGTAACTCACACAAATTAACAAGTGGAGGCAGGGTACCCATGGTATGCCGTGCATAAATGCAAGCGCCATTGGAAAAATACCGCTACTGCATAATTGTATGATAATGTCGGGTTGGCTGAGAAAGTCCTCCACGTACTAAAAGCTAGCAATTCTTGGGAGCATAGGTAAATTTTTACATAAGGTAAGAAATGCACGCCGAGGGAAAAAAGAGTCCGTTTCTGGGGGTTGGCCAATGAGCCAATTTCTCCTCCTTGGCCTCCTTTCACCCCGAAGGGCTTTTCCTCCTCTCCGCATAGCGGCGTCTTACAAACGTCATGGCCTCGGGCTTCTCGAGGGGTCGGCTTCTCTGGCTGGCAAGGATCACGTCTCAAGTCTCCTTTGCTGTTCGCCACTCGTTCTTTGTCAGTCGAGACAGCAACCAGCTTGCGCAAGGCCAAGTTGTTGGGGAGGTGTGTTGGTGTATCGAGTCCTGTGATGGTGCTACAAAATTCTACTTGACAATCTCAACTGTGATAACCGACAAGCAAGCAGTATGAATTGATATCTTGAACAGAAGACACAATCTTGTTGCTGGATTACCACCCTTTTAGTGTGCCTTACAACCGAGTAAACGAAACACAAAAATAGCGTCCTACCTCTAGAAATTCCTCACAGAGGCGTATGTTTGCGTTGGTATACACTACGGTTTGTCAGCGACCGTATGCGTTGGTATACACTACGGTTTGTCAGCGACCGTACCGTTTCCTTCGTTGGTGCTGCATCCAAGCACAGAGTCCGACGCCAAGAGAGTTTTTCTTTGCCCTATAAACGGAACCCCACTTTTTTTCTCCCCCCTCACTGTCGAAAGACAACGTTCTGTTGTTCCTTTCCCAATTCCCTGCTAGTACTGTATTTTGTTGTTGGAAAGGAAAGTTTTCCAAGCATCTCCTTATCGCCAAACTAGAAACGCTTTGCCAAATTTGTGTTGGCTCTCTCGCGCTTCAACTTGGATGCCACACTTTTGCTATATTCGCCGTCACAAGGGAACATAAAGCCAAAAAAAGCAACTCTTGTTCCCGGCATTTTTAGACTTGAAGACTTTAATGCGAGGCACGTTTGTGCAACCTAGCACGTGCTTCAAACTTAACTTTTCAGCCCGTCAGAAACGTAACGAGCTGAACCCTAACAGTGAACTGATTGTGCTCCTCCAAACGTTCCGGGAGAACAGCCGCCTGTGCATTGTTTGAAATGGCGGATATCATGATGATGAGTGATTCAATGACTCTACCCACGCTAGCCAACACACAAAGCATAGCCGATTACTTGGCCCAGCTCCTCAAAGACAAAAAGCAATTAGCAGCTTTGCCGAACGTATTCCACCACGTGGAACGGCTACTCGATGATGGTAAGCACTTTTACGTTTCACAGTTATTCCGTTACAAACTATGTCACTCGAGAATCCATGTTTCCCTCAAGAAATGTCACGATTCCCAAAATAAGAAGCCTGACGTAAAGTATGCCTAGATAACGTAAAGTTTATGTCCAGGTAAAATTTCGAACGAGGTAAAGCTTAGTGCACTCTAGAGGACGTTTATTAGTTCCTGGCACGGAAGGTTTAAGCGGATGTGTAAACTGGGTTAGGACTGCGATTGTCGTAGGTTTCATTGAGACGATCACTGGAAAGGAGGGGTAAGTTACGTTACGTTTAGACTAGGTCATCCTAAGCCAGTCTTGTTGTGTGCAGCTCTCAGCAGAACGAACGCCACTGAACCGGGTAGCAGTGAAATTTCCCATTGGGAAAGCGTTGCTGTATTTCACGGTGACTATTTGCCATAGCATGGACATCACGCAAGTGCCGTGGCGTTAGCATAGGGCCGTTTGCGAGGGTCTGTTCTGTTTGCCGGATAGCGAAAATGCGAAAGACTAGTGGAATGGTACTGAATATGTTTCCTTTTTCTTCTGAGAAAAAGTAGCCAGTTTTTTCTGTCGCGTTGCCAAGGTTAAATTGCATCGCTATTTCCAGTGCATTCTGGACGTGCGCCACGCTATAAAATTAGGCCTTTCGAAGACGATGAGAGGGGGTGGGGGGAGTACGAGGTATGTTCTTTCGCAATCCCGTTGTAGACAGTAATTCTTAAATAGGTTTATGAAGGAGGGGGCCACAGGAGGTTTACGGACCAAGCCAAAGAATCAGCGAGAAGCAGACAAGAAAGAGCTATTTATACACACCGACAAACTGTTTTGCTCCGTAGCTTTCTTTTTTTTCCTCTCTCACTGTGTGTTTCATACATCCTCTTGACTTCTGCATCTCTCGGGATTTTGGTGGACTTCTAGCGAGAGGAGCCGTTCAAGAGCAAGAAGGAGAGATAAGAAGCTGGGAGAAGGGGACAAGAAAGGGAAGACGAGTAAACCGAGGAGGTGGAAGTGGAAAGAAAAAGCTCAGGCGGGAGTAGAAACCAAAGGGGGGGGGGGTGAAAATTGAGCACTGAACCTTAAGGGGTTGGTGTGATCCTTCGTTTTTGGGTTCAAGCGACGTCTGGTAGTGCTTTAGTAGTAAATTGTAAGCATGTAACTTGTAACAGTGAGAAACGGATGTTTAAAACACGGGACAGATTTGCTCGCTTTCGGGGGCCACGTGTTTTAAACATTGACGGACAAAGATAATAAGGAGAAACGCGTAAGGTTGTGAGTAAAAGCGAGATGGGGTTTTGTGGCAGTGGAGAGGACAAGGTTGCATGCCAAAAGTTCAATTTAACAGACTGCCTAACGCACGCCTTCGATTTAACGGACTATCCGAGTCAATTCAACTCGCTCACAAGGAGATGGAAGCAAAGTGCTGCCTTACTCCATTCTCGAGTTTAAGCAAGCAATTTATACAAGCCATCTTAATAAAGAACGGACAGACGTGATTGTGTCTATTGCTTCCGAATCTGGTCAACCAGGTAGCGACAAAGCGAAGTAGTATTGTGCAGTAGATCGAGTGAGGGAGTGATGCAAAAAATAAAGAGTCTAGAGACACAGGAGGACAAGGTAGAAAGAATGTGAAGAAAATGTTTGTATGCATGTGTTTAATTAAGGTTGGTAGGGATTGGGACCCCCGGGGCGCTCCGTTCGGGTTTTGGTCGTTGCACCTGCGTGTTGTATAGAATACGGCACGCATACATTTGGAGATACCTGGGATTTTTTAGGCCCCACAATGTAGCAAAAAGAGATGGAAGAGGAACGAAAGCTAAGGCAACATGGAAGAGGAAACACGAAATAGGGAAAAAAAGATAGCTCCAACCTTGACCTCCAGGGGCCACAGCCGTACTATACAAGTGGAATACATAGGAAGGGAGTGAAATCACCTACGAATTAAGGATAGCGACGAAAAAAATATTTTTTTTTCGCTCCCAAGAAAACGTGACGTAATCGGTATGTTGTGGAAGTTGTGCAAGTAAATTGAGACGTAATTTTATTTCCGAAAATAGTTTGGGCCTCCAGTCAAGCAAAACCTGTCATTAAGAATGTTCGTATGAGCAATTGATGAAGAAACGCCGCGTTGGGAGGGCGCAGGGGGATGGGGCGTGCGCAAGTCCGCGGGTATACACATATCAATGTTCAAGTGAGATGACAAGATGAATGATTTAAGAAAAAAGCATTTTTGAAGCTAAAGTACGCCCGAGATAATACACCCAACAGTTTGAAAAGGACCGAATAGCCCCCCGGGGGCACCGAAGTTAAGGCAGCAAACTTTGGCGTTGTCTCCCGCTCCCAATTTGGAGAATGGGGTGATGGATCGCTGCATGCTAAAATTCTGCCAGTAGTATTCGCAGAAATCTGACCTTGCCTCGTGTTGTTGTTGTAAAAAGTGATACCGAAGTGACTCCATTGGCATAAATTACAGTAGGGTAACTTTTTTTTCCAAGCGTGTAACGGCGCTCCCGCTGGCGGTATGCAGATTCTGTCCGATTTGTTATCGGCCTAGACGAGCCGTAAACCGTTGGCATTTACTGGGCTAGGGAACGAATTTTCAGATAAAAAAGGGAGTTCCAATTTCGGGGAATAAAAAGAGGCTGAGATTTTGTGGCAAGTGGCGCCAAATTACGTCTTTTTCCCGCGCCAGCAGTTAAAAGGCTAGTCGAGGCTGAAGAATGGTGAGAGATGGGGTGGCTGGGGAGGAGACAATTACCAAAGGTAGGAGGTAAAAGAGAAAGATGTTGGAAGACGCGGAGAACTGATAATATCCTACCAGGAAAACCGGTTTCACCATTCTGTTTCGTAGTCCGCGGCCTGCATATGTATGATACCTGTAACGTGCAGCGTTTGTTAACAGACTTTTGTTTATGGAGAAGAGGGGGAACGGTTTGAAAGAACAAGAGGGAAGGAGGGAGGGCAACAAGGAGACAAGGGAGAGGTCACAGTGCCAAAAGGGTCTTGGTATGCATATTGAATGGGAAACTTGTCGTCATTTCCTCTTTGCATTGCGAGACGCTTTAATTGCCGCATTGTGAAGTGAAGCCACAAAGTAGTGTCGGGACTTGTCACTAACAGGGGACCGAGTACATATAGCTTAACGGAGGGAGGGGGAATCACAGAAAAAGGAACCGTGTACGATGGCAACTTTTCGTAATTGTAGACGTCTTTCTTTCACTTACTCATCGCTTACTGTTGTGGTGAAAACTTGTTCCCTCGACTAACGCGAAAAAAAACTCGCTTAGCTGACAGCACATTGGTTGACCATATTCATACAGCAATTGTCTGCCATTCATCTGACACAGAAAAGCGGCCCGATAGCCCAACTGGCTGCTGGGGACTTGGAAGTCGTTGTTAGTTTTTCCCTGTTGAAACATACGACAGAGGAAAAAAAAGACAAGGCCAATCATATTTTCCCAAATTTGTTTTGTGTTTTATGGGAACTTCTGACTGTCATATCTGCTTAATTGAATAGACGAAGTCGTAGCGAGCGGAACAGTCTTAATCAATTGCGTTCGTGTGGCCTTCATGCTGCAGCACACAACAAATCCAAATGAAGCTCTTTTTTATTTGTGCAATACTAACGTAGCAGTGGTCATTAAGATAGATAAACGTTGGAATAGTCGGGTGCCCAAAATGGAAGAAAACCTGTTGCTAAGCATATTGAATCAGATTTTGGAAACAGGCCACCCAAAGAGAAAATTAAAAAAGCCATAGCTAGATACCGGGCAAGAAGCCTTGTAATATCAATAGTAGAAATCGGCTTCATTTTATTGCGTGGTAAAAGCAGTCAGCGGCTGGTCGAAGGCTAATTGGGTGACATATTGTCACCTGTAAGTTGTAAAAGTGCTACGATCCCTCATGTGTAGAATTTCTTGCAACCAAGTGGAAGATTTACAACTCTATGAATGTCAGTGTTGCGCGCTGATGGTCGGCAAACACGTTCGTCTTTTGCGACTCGGAGCTAAAATTTGAACAGAACCTTCCATCCTTGTTCGGTTTCCCCTTTGCCTTCCTTCCGAGCGTATTGTAGTATCGCTGCGATGCGTGAATTAGCTCCAAATTGTCAATTAAAGCTGTGCATGTGTGGTCACTGGAAGCGCGCAACCGTGACCAACCCAGAGAGTGGGTTTCGAGTATTTTCACGCTGTTAGACGAGAAGCTAACACACCCCAACCATTTATTTATTTTGTTTGTAGAGATCGCCAAAGTGCGAGGAAATTTGTTCCAGATCAATGGCCAAGAAAAGAAACCTCTAGTATTGCCCGAGCCTGTGGGTCCAGTAACGACGCATTCGGAGAAAGTTTACGTGCCCGTCAAAGAATATCCTGACGTAAGTTTGACTCTTCTTTTTCGCTTTTTTATTCTGAATTTTAGATTTGTATTTTTTTTTAGAAATTGTATTTCCAGCGTGAGCATTTGCTCTTTGCTGGACCTTTTTTTCATTTTGAAAGATAAAGTAATTACATAGGGGATCTTTTAACACGTTGACCAACTATAGTGACCTATAGTGTGGCTTTGGATTTTGTATTCTAAACAAAGTGTCGAAGTTTCAAAATCTGTGTTATTCGAATAAAAATAAAATTTTCGAAGGTATTCTGCCGAATTTCTAATGCGAGTTTTTTTTTCTTGAATCGCTAGCAATTAGCAATGAAATTACGATAATGACAAGGACAGAGGGAAATTATATTAACAAACATTTTTGCGTGAACAGTTCAATTTCGTCGGAAGGATCTTGGGACCACGCGGCATGACAGCGAAACAACTGGAGCAAGAAACAGGATGCAAAATCATGGTGCGAGGTCGCGGTTCAATGCGTGATAAGAAAAAGGTAAAGATCTGAGTGCATTATGAAATTCACAGTTCCTCCCATTTGCTTTCTCAATTTGGAGTTTTCCGAGAATGATGTTTTGAAACCTGTATCCTATTATTTTTGTCTTTCTTGCAACTGACAAGGACGCTTGTTAAACCAGGTAATGTTGGTGTCTCTAATCCGAAAAAGGACATCTTCATGTCCTCCTTCCAAACAACTCTTCTCTTTTTTGTTACGAGATTGCACAAGTCTAATCGCCCTACCTATTTTTCTTATCTGGCGGACATTGCAGGAGGAGCAGAACCGAGGCAAACCCAACTGGGAGCACTTAAACGATGAGTTGCATGTTCTCATCACTGTCGAAGATACGGACAACCGCTCGGTGGTCAAATTGCAGCGCGCCGTGGAAGAAATCAAGAAATTGCTCGTACCTGCCGTAAGTAGTTTGGAGACTGTCTTCCTTTTACCGACACTTTCAGATAATCAGGGGGCGAAGGCTGTGTTTCTCAAACTTTCCCTGTGTTACTTAAACATCGCTGTCATGAAGTCCTTCCGACCCAACGTGAGTAAATTGCAGTTGGGTAAGAGCTCTGAACATGGCGCTGTACCTAATATGGCCCTACCCCTGATCTCGTGATAAAACTGTCATCTTTGGCGAAAACGTTGTAATTATGCTATAAATACTGAGAAAGTATTTCGAGAAAAATAGCGCGGTTTTTCTTGCAGTTTGTGCAAGTTTTAAACCCTCCAATTTGGGTAGTGCGACTTACTTCACACAAAACATTTTTAGAAGCTTTCGGAATCTGGGTAACTCGTTACGGCTAGCAAGTCATTGTCTGCATCGTTTGTCTGCTTTGCAAACGTAGTTTGCTCCTAATTTTTTTTTTGTTAAAGCTATTTCTGTGAATAAGCAGGAAATTTAAAAGTTTTACAAATCTGATCCCTAAAGAGGCCCACCAGTCACATCTAGACTTCAAGCGTGTGTAAGGATGACTGAGTTTACCCGAAAGGTCGAATTAGCCAAATTGGCTATCCAAACATGTTGAGCGCCTTTACAGTAAACAATTCAGACATACGAGATGTAAAATACCCAGCCGTGTTCTTCTCAATTTCATACGATTTCCAGGGTAGGTCCCATAATAGGAGCCATTCTTTTACTTCTCCCAAAATACTCGAACATCGATTTTCTTTAAATATCAAATAACGTCATATTTACGATAGAAAGATTACCAGTGAAGGTTTCTGTCACATTTTGATAGAAAAACTTCATTCGTCTTTTTGTGAAATGCAATGAGCCTTAAGGGTGCCATATACTGCATTCTTATTGAATGTTGTTACCCACAAAAACACCACTATTATCCGAGTTTTACAAGCACCAGGCTAAGGTATAGCTCTTGGAGAGTGTTTGTGCAGCATGCATTGGGATAAACACCATCCAGAACGTGTCGAATTGCGCCAGTGAATATTTTAACTTCACGTTTCAAAGTTATGCGGAGCCATGAACATGAATTCCACTTAATGGCGATGATGGGGGAGGGGCGACTTGCGTCTAGGGTTGTCTGTTTTGACTCGATTTTCTCACTTTTTGTGTTGGGCACGTCGCAGGTTTTTGTTGGGAAAGTTTTTCACTTACCTTGGAATGTAGGCTTGAACTCGTCTATTTACTCAATGAGATTGGCCCAACACGCCAAGTGTTACTCATCCCTTTTGCTGGACTTCGGTATCCATTTCCGGTTGCGAAGTTGGGAATTTTTAAGTTGCAAGCCACAGAGCGCAAGTGACAGCTCAAGTGTAATTTTGGGCACCCCGATTTTTTTTTCTGGAAGAAGCTTAAGTCCTGGACCCGTGTGTTGTCGTTACGAAATGAGCTACCAGCTGCAACGTTTGAAACTCAATTTTAGCTGAAGACAAAAGCATAACTTGATGACTTTAGCGAAGGGCACAAAGCGCACTTTATTGGTGCACTTTGGCTGGCCCAAAAGCGTCCGGAAAAGAAAAAAAAAGACGAACGACAGACACGTTCCTATTTATAAATTTTGGACAGGAGGATACGGGGCGACAAGAGCTGAGAAGTTCTTGTTTTACTTTGAGCGAAGGGGAAGTAAGAGTTTATTGTGTCAATGTTGTTTTTGGGGCATGGGTAAGCGCGCTGAAGTTCACTCGCCTGTTGTTTAGCATTTCGCGAGGGACGACGCCAGCGTTTGTTTGCCTTTGATTTTCAGCTTGAGTCGTTCCAGAGCATCTCTTACTTTGGCTCTAGCTCTAGTAAAAACTTCCGAAAACGGGCTGTAATGACGTTCCGGTCTATAAAGCGCAGAACGTAGGTTAAATCTCGCAAACGAAAGCTTTTACGTATTTTTAGATCCTTTTCGCACGGGTTGCCATTTTGCCGTGGCGACTTACGGAATGATTTAAAACTGGAAACATGGAAGTTCGCTATTACAACCACGCATAATGGCGAAAAGATTACTTACGTGAGCTAGTAAAGAACAGCTGGAAATTGCTGTCCAACAGCATTTTTCGGCAAACTTTGGTTTATTGCTCACCTTTTAATGACCATTTGTAATTCTTTTCGGTCATCCTTTTAAGTAACGATTTTGCAATCGCGCAGCAGTGTAAAATTTCATGACGCAACCAAAAAGTGACTACTTAGAAATACCAGAATCCAGAGTTGTTCGATTGTGAGTACGAAGGTATGCAAAATGTAATTTCTTGATCCTGAAAGGGAACGAAATGAGCAACAAGTTGGTCTCGCGCCATTGAACATAAAAAAGTGCACAGTGTAAAACAAAAAGAGCTTTAATCCAGAATTTCCAATATTAGGCTTGCCCATCTATCGTACATTTCAGTACTGTATTTCATTTATTGAAACCACAAGCGTTCATGTTGCGGACCGGTGAACAACTAGTGAAAG
The DNA here is from genome assembly GCA_020615345.1 of Triops cancriformis. Classification (NCBI taxonomy): domain Eukaryota; kingdom Metazoa; phylum Arthropoda; class Branchiopoda; order Notostraca; family Triopsidae; genus Triops; species Triops cancriformis. The sequence goes on from JAHZNP010000804.1 coordinate 23,489, forward strand.
CTTTGGACATGATAGCAAAGTTTGCAGTCGAAATATATACAACGTACAGTAGTATAGGAAATTTCAATTGCACAAGCCATTACTGTCGAGCAACACTGTAATAAGTTTACTGAAAACTCTCCATGTTGGCTCTCTTCTCTTCAACTTTATCTTCGAGACATTTATAGTGAGTTAAGAGTAAGCGTGCTGCAACACTCAGTACATCTTCTGGACAGGGGGTTCCAGTTTGCACTCACTTTTTTCTTTTATGCTGTCACTTTCGTTGCTAAATCCTAACTGTCCTTGCGATAAAGGACAGTTGTTTCCTGATTTGGCAGTCCCTTTGGCCGTTAAGTAAAGTGAAACGCGAAAAAGGGCGACTTGTCTTGAACGAGAGTGCGAACTGTTATTCCCTATTTTAGCCCTGCCAAATCGGGACAATTTATGGTGTCCATGAGCAGCAGTTGCTAGTGCCAGTTACCTAAAGAGCGCTCTTTTTTTTTGTTCTCTGTCTTCGTTTTTGCTTCTTCGTGGGGTTGAATTTGTGGTGCTAGCCTTAAGACTCCGTTGACACGCTCGGGGGAGGAAAAAAAGAAATAGGACACGACGCGTGGATTGGAGAACCGCTTGCGATGACACTTCGGATTACGAGCTACTCCAGCTGCTGTTTGACTATTAAAAGCCATTTATTGTCGCACATAGGCTTCTAGGTAGAAATATCCCGAGACACTTACTCGTAGAAAAGAGGACTTAAAAGTCTTTGGCTTTACATAAGTATTTTCCATGGCATTTCGGGGGTTCGGGGGTCTTCAGATGTTTAACCGAGCCTTTCCCCCAGAAAAGCCTTTTGAGTGGCAGCTTTTAAGCCTAGGAGCTCTGGAACTAGCTTGTGCCAGGTTAATTTGTCCCGTTCTGAAAGTCCTAGGCACGTGCGGGATGGTTAGACATGCACAGTTTGCGGAGAACGGGGCGGTTTTTCTCGGGAGAGGAAACATTTCTTGATCTTCAGTTTTTGTTTTTATGTTCTTTTTTTGCGAATTTGCATGTACACTGGTGAGCTGAGAATGGGAACGATTTGTCAGTAGTACAGATTTTGAAGCTCTTCCAGAAATTGAGAAGTTGAGAATGGTCGACAAAAGGTCCGGGTTTCCAAGAGTTGACGAAATGCCAAAATTTCCGGGGGCTTTTTAAGTCTCGTTTGGGTTACTGAACACGAATTGTATAAGGAGAAAACGAGAAAGAGACAAGGATGGAGGGCATGTTGGGATGAATCATCGTGGTGCTTGCTAGTATGCAGCCCGAGAGCTCTCTCTTTCTCGTTCTTAACTTATTTGCATAGGCCTTATAAGGTTGAGTTAGGGTCGACTTGTCCTAGCTTCGGTGCTTTCCTTTTGTGTGGACGGGAATTATGGAGTGTTGGAACTCCCAGAGTTGTTCTGCTTGTTCCTCACGCTAGGAGCCCATGGCGCCGAAGATGTGTGCTAGAAAAAAATAATACTAATTGAAGCTTTTTTTGCCCATTAAAGGCGCGTTGCTGGGCAAGTCAATCAGTTATTAGGTGTTAATAACTCGAGGGGCCAAGCCAAACTACTCAGGCACTTGGGATTTCTTTTCGAAGGAGAACTTTGTCCGCTTTCACAGCAACGATCAGTTACATCACTGAGATTGCATAGCCGAGGATGGGCGGGTACTATTGAGTGGCGAATATTTATACAACGGGCTATGTCTTCCATGCTTCCTTTTGGGAGACGCAACAAAAACGTGCCAGAAGACCGGTAAAGGGTTGGCTCATAGCAAAGGTCTCCTATAAATAGGCTCTTAATCATCTTGGGTTAAATCTGGCGTTCGCCTTCGCTTATTTTTGACTTTTTTCAACGGCTGCGGGCAGGGCGAAAAGTCTAGCGAAACGACTGTTTTATAGTACTCGATGGGCCAGATGCGAAGGCATTTCAGAGCGCGGGGATTTGCGCTCTTTTTGGGAGTAGGTAAATGCTAGGTGATGATGAAGGTATGGCGCTGGATGAAAAGTTGATATATGGTGTACATGCGGTGCGCCGTCCAGTTTTGGTTCGGGCCAGTTACATTTGCGAACGCAGTGGATCAGTGTTGTGTAATTTTTCAAAAAATGAATATTATTACATTACAATTACTTTTTATATAAAGTTTACTATTACATTACAATTACACTTGAATAACGAAAATAATCGTCATATTACAATTACATTTTAAAGTAATGCATTACTTTGCCATTACTTTCGGTAAAAATTTGTTTTTTTACGTTGAAAACTATTCCAATTTTCTAAATTTTTAACTAAATTTTAACGCTCATACCTTTCGTTCACAATGTTACTTGTTACCAACACACGTCTGGTTTGGGTAGGACATCCGAAAATACTAAGTTTTGCGTATTCTTTTCTTCAAGCCCTAACAAAACTGTCTCCCCTTCCCTACGCGAAGAAACGGGTAAAGAAAGAATAACGCAGCTGAAACAGAGGTCAACGGTATGGTTTGCCTTTCCGTAGCTCACTACTTGCAAAAAATTCTCTTGGCCCTCCCGGCACTCCCTCCCCCCCACCTCCATTCCCAGCACCCTTTAGTCGATCCAAAGCAGCGAAGTTCCAAAGCACAACTTCTTCCCTTCCCCCTTTCTTTACAGGTTTTCTACTTTTCCTCTAAGAGACCAAAGTAATTGTAATTGTAACGTTATTTGGCCCTTTTAAATTTACTAGTAAATTACATCACAATTTTCGATAAAGTAAAATGTAACGAGTACATTACATTACATTTCAACTGAGCGAAAAATGTAACGAGTACATTACAGTTGCTTTAAGAAAAGTAATTGGCATTACAAATTACCATTACTTGTAATAATTACACAACACTGCAGTGGATCTTGACTAAAGAAAATGCGTGCCTGGGGATCTAGACCGCCCAGATGGACCCGTTTTGATTTGCAAATCGCTGTGGCGTGCTCAACTGAATGGCGGTTTTGCGCTCTGAGGGTGGAGAGGGGGCAAACGGGGGGTGCGAGGTTAATACGTAGGTGATGCTTCTTAGCTGCATCGTGTTATCCTAAACGCAGGACACACACACGGTTGTTGGAAGCTGCAGCAACCATAAGATTTTTATCGTCGTGGCCATACAAGGAAATCTGTACATATCCTGGCTGTGTTGGTTGCTGTCCAGGCTGAACCAAACCAGCCACTCTTGACAAGATTGTATATAAAAAGCGGGTTTCGCCTTACATGGCGTCGATAACGCTGGCTAGGGAGAAAAGCTAGTCTTCTCAGGTGCCTTGTTTTTGGGGCCAGGTCCTGCTCCTTGGCTTGCACACCTCATTTGCATCTTCCCACGATGATGGTTGCCTGCCACAGTCGCAATTTCTTATTTTTTTCCTAGTTGTGTATGTCTCGTGTGGAAAGAATCGAGCCACGTGGCGATTCAAGACATTCTTGTTATTTTTTTCTTTCATTGGTAGGTCTTTTTACACTTGTCACGGAAAGGGATATATATCCCCTTAGAGAAAGCCATTTTTCTTCGTGTCAAAGCGGAAAAGAATTGCTTAGTTAGGTCTGCAAAACTTGTACGCTTAGTCAAGTGTTAAGCAGCGCTAAAAATGTGGCGTGGTGCGACGAAGTATGGGTAGAATCTTTAGACAATATTTATAGTTGGCCGTAACCGCCGCCCTTCTAGTGAATGCGAAAATAAATGCTAAAGCTTTAAGTTTGTGTCCAAGAGCATATTGCACTGAATGGTTATTTTTCCCGCTCTACAATAGGCCGATGGCGAAGATGAGTTGAAGAAACGGCAGCTTATGGAATTGGCCATCATTAACGGAACGTACCGGGATTCGTCATGCAAAATCCCCGCTGCTGCCAAACCATCGGATATTCTCAGTTTATGTAAGTTCGCCTGGTCCTTCTAAGATATTTAAAGTCTCACAGGTGCAGCAAGCCAGCGACGAGAATGCAACAGGAAGAAGCAGGCACCGTGGTAGGGTGCCTAACGTATAGCAGAAACGGGGATTCTAGTAGGAAATAAATGTCCGCTGCTAAGGCCCGAGTTACGACTGGATAAAACCCAAACTCGGCGCCGTGCGTCCATTCCGAGATACAACTCTTTTACCACGCCACCCAACGTCCGCGGACTTTATTTAGTTCCGTGCAAGACATCGTGATCTTGGAATGGTGTTGCACTCCTTTCTCGGAGACCCTGCTTGGTTGTTTGCTTAATGAAAACATTCATAAAATACTTTATACGACTTATAAACTGACGCACGTTCATATTTTTTCTTGTCTCATTTGTGGCTGGTTTATAGTTCCGGGACTTGCGCAATCGCTCCGAAATTCTGGGGCTCCATTAGGCGCGCCTCTGATTTTGTCACCACGGATGACGGTTCCAACATCAGCTGCTGCGATGTTGAATGGCTCAGCCCCTCCGCCGCTAATTTCTCCGGCTGAAGCTGGACTCTTGTATTCACCTTACGCCGCGGATTATTCCAATTACGCGGCCGCCCTGACGTCCAATATGTTGGCGGAATATCAAAATGCCGAACATGCACATGCGGGTGGGTTGTTTGCACGATAATTCCTTCGGGGTTATTTAATTTTTTTGCCAGAGAAATAGAACCACAGCCACACATCATAATCATTTCACAAAAAAAAAATGAAAACTCGCCCAAAAAGCTCCATCTCTTTTGATACATGGTCTCTTTCTTTTTCCTGTGGCAAGCAGATCATATAGTCTGGGAATTTTATTTCGTTATTTTTTCATTTTGTTACATTTGTTTATAGCCTTTTTTGACCTTGTTTTTTCCCTATAGTGGGCTGGAAATTTTCCGTTCCCTACCTGCCCCAATCACCATCCCCTATTCTACTCTTGTCATGAGGAATGATTTGCATCCACCCAAACTTGCAAACCAGCGCCGATCAGTGCAATTTATACGGTGTCAATTTATTGAAAGGCAAAGCATCTCCGATTTGCTTTTTTGGAGCTGTATGTATTAAGCTTTAAAGCGTTATTTTTGGCTCTTATTTTTTTGGTGTAAAAAAAATCTATCCCGGTTTTTTCTTTTTATTTCGTATATACATATTCAAAGTGATTATATTCTTATAGGGAAAATAATTAACTTTAAATCTGCGCTAAATTAACTTAAAAATAACTTCCTCTGGCGGCTTTGGGAGCTACATTTCCAAACTGTGTGTGGTTTTGCTCAGAATTTTGGGCTGATTCGAATCATTCCACTCAGCATGATGAAGCACACACAGTGTCACACTCGCAAGGGAAAAATAGAACACAACACACCAAGGGTTCTAACTTGCATTTCTTCCTTTTCCCATCACTACAAGCTTTGTCACATATTTATCTCGCTCCTTCCGACAATTGAACTTTCACACGTTCGAACTAAAAGCTTCTCATTTTTTCAAAATATACTTTTCCCCAAATCCCACCTTGTCTTGTTGAAATTCCCCGTCCCACGATGTTTTTTTTTATTTTCGGAGCTGGATTCTATGTTGTGTCCAGTTTTATACATATATTATAGTTCGTGTAGGTAGTTTTAAAAAAATGTATCTATTTGACTGAGCATTATTTGTGACAGAGTGTCCAGGGATTATCAAAGTCCGGCCTTGCAGTTTTTTTCTTAGGTTTTGTTTGGTTTTTATTGTTGATAAGGGGTTCTATTGCACCGTGTACGGCTTTTTTGTTGTCAGTGTGTCAGCCATATTCATGCCCCGTCAACGCCGTAGCTGAAGAAGTGACAAGTAGCGTACGTTTCTGTAAAGCTTTGGGTGCGTATTCGCTTTGCGTTGCACAGGACTCTTTTGATTTTTCTTTTTCTTTAACTTCTTTGAAGGAGAAGGAGGCATACGTATGGCTGATGTTAAAAGGCGAATAATTTCATGTTTGTCAGTAAAAGTAGAAAGCAAGAGGCAAAGAAATTGTCGTGAGATGAACGTGCGTGTGTGTGGCCCAACTAACTAACGTTGTGATTCCTGACGGTGGTTATTGTAGGCAGCATAAGCGGCGCCGGAGCCGGAAAAATTCGGCGGCCCATGGCTCCTCTCCGAGAGCACCCTTACCAAAGGGCCGGTGCTGGCGCAGGCTCCTTGTCGTGAATTCCCTTTCCAACTGATTGACTGACTTACCAACTCCACACCACCAACAACCAAATTCGCCCTCTTCCTTCAGAGGTTGGTTCACTAACTTTTAACTTTTACTAACGAGAAGCACAAGGCACTTTGATTTCTTTCTCGCGAAACAACCTAAAGCATTCTTTGAGTGTTGTGGTCGTGCAAGGATTAAGAGTGGACGACAGCCTAAATATAGCACATCACGATTCTCAGGTGCAACCCCTTGCAAGAATAATGACTAATCCGTAATTCAGAATAACAATCTTAAGGGTTATGCGCCCTGAAATGCTTCTCGGGTAACTTTAACTATCTACTAGCTAATAGTAGCATACAAATGCCCTTCTCTAATAAAGTAGCTGTATTTTATACCATAGAAACCGGCTTTGTACGAATAACTTTCAAAGTAATCCTACCCGCACCCAATCTCTTCTTGCTTTAAAGGAGTCCAAGCTTTTCGAACTGAGTGAATGGATTGCGCCTGACTTTCCGACAATTGGTTTCCCTTTTTTTTCGTATGTTTAAAGGACTTTTGTTTCCTTTCTGTTTTTATTTTAAAGCTTATAGAAGAGTGTGCTCAATCCTCCTCAGTTCTTCGTCATTCGTTTGCAATTTTTTTCTCTTGTAAAAAAGATTATCATGTTAAGTCATCCCATGAGACCCCCCATTCATGTTTTTATGTCCAGTGCCATATCGCGTATTTATGATAGTATTGATTTGAGTGTTTCGTGTACTTTTTCATTTTAGTGTGCCTTTTAGTCTCGTAATTTCACCGTCAGGTTGTGCATTCACAATTTCGCGAATTTCACAAAAAGCGAATATTTTATAAAACCAGAACAAAGGGTTAGGACAGCTGCAAGCGCCGGTCGTGACTTTTTGTCATTTTTTATGGGAAGAAAATTGAGTATTGTACATAATTTATATATGAAGGAACCAAAAAAAGAAGTTTCGAATTGAATAAAGAAACAAACGTATTTAAATGCATCGCGTTTATTTCCATTATGTGCGTAACGGTTGACGTTCGTACAACCATGGAGACAACGACGAATTAAAAATGACTTTCATTGCTGTGGGGATGATTTTCCGAACTGATGGAACCAAATCATTTGTTTAATAGAGTTGGTCACTCTTGTGTACCATAACTAAACAAACTAATCACGGCTGTTTTTTGTACTTAACCGGGCTTGCTTGTTCAGCTGCTCTACCTTGGGATAACCGTATTTTTCCTAGTCACTATATAGACAGTTCTCTGTTTGTTTAGTCAAAAAAGTGCTATATTGTTTTTTTTCCTATTGACCAAGTAATGAATACTAACCTGTGTTTTATTTCTTTTTTCTTCACCCTTCAGCGTCCCGTTTTCACCCATATGACAACAAAAACTCCTGACCGATCCGAACCATTCTATCTCACCTGTAGGTGCGTATCACTTCCCCGTAGTGCTGCGGTTGTTGTAGGAGCTCTACTTTTGTAAACACTTTATGCACGGCCGACTCCTTCCTGCAGCACATTTACCAAATAGCCAATATTCACACTTCGCTAGCCAACTAACCAGGCCTGGGGAGAAAACACATACATAACACGAGTATTGCTAACCAGCGAGAATTAGCTACGACGGAACAACCCAATGACTTTTTTTCTGGTGATCTGTAGCAACAGTGGTTGCCTCCAATTTCTTTTCTTCAGTTGATGACTTTGTTAGGTGCGGTGGGGTGCTTGGTTTCAGTTTACCGAACAAATTACGCCAATTGTTTTCGTTGAAACTTTTCTATTTTTCTCTAGAAAGGCCATAATTTAAAAGCCATTGTAATAGCCCTTGTACAAGCATTTCGTAAAGTGTCAGGAGGCATGATTCTAAAAAAGGTGCCAAGATCCGTCGACCACAGCAGCCTTTTTTCTTAATTGTTTATCATATATTTTGATGCCTTGCAAATTGTTATTGTTCTTCTGCGGACTGAGTACTTAAAAAGTTTGCGAATTTCCCTTTACGACTGGCATTTTACACATCGTGAATTTCGGGAGAATCTCAAACTCTGTAACGTCCAACTGTGAATGTCATGGTACTTAAAATTTACTTATCAAGTTTACAACTCTACCTAGCACTTTTATGGTGGCATCTATTTACGTTGCACAAAGGAGGTTAAAGAATCTGAAGTTATGTTTTTTTTGTGTAGATCTTTAAATGCGTAGTGTAAAGAATGTATTTCTCTTTTGTGGTGGTGGCCAATACTTTTTTTTATATAAAACTTTTTCTGCAACTATGATCGGCATCTAGCAAATGGCCTTTCTACCAAAAGTGCCTTATTTTTTTTTGAAGATGTATATGTATTTTCGTGTGAACCTCGACAATCGATGTAGTGCCTTAAATATTGTTATGTCCCACAGTGCCATAATAGCGGGCCTTGTATCAATGCCAACTTTATGTATCGTATTGAGAGTTGACAAAGAAATTGGGTCGTCTTACCTGTCATCAAGTACGTGTTTTTCGTTGTTGCTTGTGATTCAAAATAAAAGAAACAGTGCGGTTATCACAAAGATAAAGATACAAAGGTAAAAAAAAAAAATAACAAGATAAATTTGACAAATTAAGAAAGTGTCGTGTATGTGAAATAAATCTATAGATTACAGAACCGAAAAAATCACGGCAGAATTTCGAAGTGAGTACGACGTATCTCATTCCAGCTTCTCAAAACGTTCCCGAGTTTTTTGCAGTGCCTCAGAGCGTCGTTGCTGAGAACTGGAAAACTCCACAGGTTCCATAATAGCGGCTCCCAAGCCTTCTCTCTGCAGTCGGCCTTCAACCAAAATCTGGAACGAATACCGCGAATGAAAAAGCTTTCTTTCAGGGACAACAATGAAAGCCATTCTTACCGGATCAGACTGCCCATGCTTGTCTTTGCCCAAACCTTCACCCGAAGACCAGCCCATTTTAGACAACATCTTGAAACCTTTGTTTCGCTTGTCAATTGGCCTACGAAATAAAGGCGATTATGGAATACACTGATGATATTTTTTTTAAAAGGAAAGAAAATAAACGTACTGGTCGATTGAAGCTGCTTCTACTTTCCCGTTAGGTACATCAATGCCCTTCTCTTTTCTTCTTGTGCCGGCTCTGTCTCTGTATTCACCATTCTTTGTATGATCCTGTTCGGGTACTTCGGCAGTCAAGCCGAACTTCTTTTTCAGCGCTTTGAGTTCTTTCCTCCTCGAAAATTCTTTGTCTTCAACGGAAACAACGGACTTGGATTCGGGGATTCGATTCACTGGGCACTGTATAAGGCCCGGTTCGCAATCGTCGCATGTATCCGTGCCAATATGGACGTGACATCTTAATACAGTTGAAGCAATTTTGAGTTCCTGTCCATGTTCAACAACCACTGGCTCGCTCGTAATGAATGACTCGGAGAGCCGTTCTCCATTTATGAACGTACCATTGCGACTGCCAAGATCCTGGACCGTATACGCAGAAATCAAGGCATCGAACTCTAGGCAGGCGTGCAACTATAACGAGAGAAAAAAATAATAATAATAAAAAGACGTCTTACACTATAGTAAAGTAAATTCAGAGGAAAACAAATAAAACCTCCCACTACAACACACCCAACTAAAATGCGTTCTACCTTGAAAATCAAGCTGAAATTATACGCTTTTAGCGTTTCATTTGTTAAAAGCAACCTGAACAATAACACAACAATAATATAGGTCTTCCAAATTCGTTGGTGGACGGGTTACTATTATCAAACAAACTTCCCTTTATCAAAGCATTACTAAATAAAGCGCACAACCCCAGATAATAAAGTAATCGTATCCAAGATTGCAACTGGTACGATAATTCGCTGCCTTGAGAGAAAAATAAAAAACAAGAACACAATCGTAATTGGATAATTCAACACTCGATAAAGCGTTGGCGTCAACTTTCATTCTGAACCTTTAAAGCTGCTCACATTTGGTGCCTATTTTTCTTAACAAATCTCTGCGTTTTCAATGATAACAAAGCATTTCATCCAAAAGACAGCTTCGAGTTGCCGACTGCATATATCCATAAAAGTTATATATACTACCAGCTAAACAGAAGTAATTCCACAGAAATGCATAGAATACTGCAAATTACGATTTCCGAACAAGTTTGTAAATTGTTTGTAAAGACTGCTACGAGTTCTGTGGATGGATCTGTCCTAGGACGAAGATCTACTGCATAGTAAACTTTAAAGCAAAACCATTGATCAAAGTTTACCGAAACTTACTTTGCTAACATTTATATCTGGCAAATGGACGGCAACGTTTTTTTCTCTTCCAATAAATCCACCTGTGTAGGGCACAATAAAAAGACTCCCAACTTTTACATGACTTGAACTTGAGTTTATCACAATCAGCCGCATGCATGGTGGGCGTAAGCAGGCCAGACCTAAATAAAAAAACACAAGACAAGTTAACTAAGCTTTTCTTCCGTATGGTAGTAAAAAATAAGTATCGTTGATAATACTATCACTAACCATGAGCACTCTTGTATTTCTTCCTCCGCCTTCGTTTCGAGTCTTCATCATCGGAATATCGCCACATCTTCTGCTTTGAATTCATCTCCATCTCTACGTCGGAGTGGCTATCACTTGGACTACTGCAACTGGAAGAACGCGACGCAGGTCGTTTGATTACTGGATCAACCATTGGAAACTGATCTTCGTCTATAGCGCGAAGTTCGCCATCTTCCAGCTCTTCCACTTCCCATGGCGTGTGCACTGGTTGCTGTTCTTCACTTGTGGAAGATGTTACAATAGCTGTTTTCTTCGTGTGGTCTTCGGGTTGACTGGCTGAATGGGCTTCTTTTTTCTGTTCTTCTGTTTCCATTTTCTTCTTTTGCTTCCAGCGTTCGCTTTGCGTAACAAACTTGGGCTTTTTGTTTGTTTCTTCCATTTCCTCGTGTACTACGCCGTTAGCTTCTTGCAAAGCTTGGGTACCATATCCCTAGTGTTTATAAATTGCCAGCAGTGAAGGAATACGTTCCTCTCCTGTTAAGTATAGTTACTTACCAGTAAGAACCAATTCTTGGCGTTTTCTTCTAAGGAAAAGTTCTCAATCTGGGAGTAAAAGTTATAGCTATTGGTGGCAGTATCGAAGGTATAATAGGTCCCAGTATAGCCATTGTAGTACAATCCTTTGCTCTGTTGAAAAAGATGAAACGTACCCAAATTAGTTTTAAAGTCAATGAATTAAATCCCAACCTGTCATCGAGAGTGTTTGAAGCTTTGGGCAACGAAGTAATTGACCTGGGAGGACTGGTACACAAAGAGTGTGTGCAAAGTTTTCCCTGTTTAATGCTCTTAAATCTCAAATCGTGGTGATTCGGGTTCTGCGAAGAGGTTGCCATATTTAGCGTGGTTTACACTTACAGGATCATAATACAGCCCTGTAGAAGAGTCGTAATAAAGTCCAGTCATTTCATCATAGGTGTAACCAGACTGAACTAATGCTTCTTGAGCAGCTTCCTTGACGAGATCGGCTATACAAGAAGGGTTCGATCGCCATTCGGGAGCTGGAGCCAACAGTTCCTCCTCATTGTCCTCTTCTTCGACGATTTTTGGTTGCTCTTCTGTTTCCATAGCTTCGGACATGTCCTGTTGGCTCACTTCCATCAGGAAAGTATTCAAACTTTCTGTTTTCTTCGGAAACTTCCACCTTACACAACACACGTCCAGTAAACAAACCCAGCAAACACTTATGTTGAGATGCAGCACCAGATGGTAGTACGTGTGGCGCAAGCGAAAGTTGAATGGCGCAGTTTTTAAATTAATTTGCAAATGAGGGGGTTAGCGTTCCGCAGGATTTGGATTGTGGAATCAGTTCAATTTTACTCGGTTTGTATTTTTTCTTGCTTTCAATAAATAGTGAACATAACACGAATTATATAGTAAACTATTGTCGTATTGATATTTGGAGTGAACTATTTGAGAAAATGGAATTTATGCATACTTTGCACACACTTGGCGTTACTTAACCTACGATGTTTTCCTTTAGGAGCTGTTTTCGCTGAACTGATTACCCAGTACATAATGGGTTAGATGGTGTGGGTGTATTTGAGAGATTGCGCAATAGGAAAACAGTATGGCTTATGCATGAGCTGTAGATACTTAAGATCTATAAACAAGCATACAACTCAGTAAATTGCGCGAATTGCTGGTTAACAAAATTACCCTGAAGAAATGCAGATTAGGTGAGAAAATTATGTAAATATTATTTCGCTACTTTTCTTAAAAAACGGGGTTATTTTATTTCATTGTTGTTTGTTATAAGTAGAGGAGGGATGGGACAGTTTACACGTGGGACAAACCGTACAAAAATAATTACTAATGAACTACGACAGGTTTGGATCTGAAAAAAATTGTACACTTAGTGAATGCGACGAAGCTTTCATGAGGAAATTTTCGTCGAAAAATATTGAACCGTTTTTGAGAAAATAAATAAAAACTGAATTTTTGGCACTTTTTGTAAGAAACGGGTCCTGATTATTTCGTTGTAGCACTCATAATGTGTATCTAAAAGTAAAATAAAAATTACTTTTATGTAGCTGACAAGTTGGAGAATAACTCCTCCAAAGG
>JAHZNP010000805.1:0-36147 GCA_020615345.1 Triops cancriformis
CACAAGCTTGGTCTAGCGCCCTATGCTTTTTTATACAAGATAACTAGACTCTTTTGTGGCTCTAATGTCAATTTTAGTCATATTATGAGTTCCCGCCCTACTACAAATTTAGCGCCCTAAAGTTAGTTTGGCGCCCTTAATTTGGAAAATTTTGGTACGCACGTGCGTACTGTGCGTAATTCTAGTTACGCCACTGGTGGCGACGGCCATTCCAGCAATATTGGGCTTCTTGCTGATTGGATTCGCGCAAAACAAAGCCACACTGTACGCAGGACGAGTGTTAGGAGGAATTATGGAAGGATTGGTGACCCCGGCGGCACAAGTTTATGTATTCCCTTATTTTTTCCTTAGCTTCATGAATTACGTGACAGAGAGCGCGACTTTATTTGATGATGTAGATCATGGAGATCTCGTCGCCCAGGATTCGAGGAGTCCTAGGGTCAATCACGTCTTCAAGCTCGGCGGCTGGGGTCCTTATCGCATACATCATTGGAGCCTATGTACCGTGGGACACGTTGTCCTTAATTTTAACAACTTTCCCTATACTTTTCGCCATTACCGTTACCTTCTTGCCTGAATCACCCGTATGGCTCCTAACACAACGAGAAGATGGGAAAGCTAAGGTCGCCTTGCAGTTTTATCGCGGAGGGTAAGCAAAATTTAATAAATGATAATAAAAAGTAAAAACCGGGCAAAGGCAAAGCCAGACATCATAATAAAAAAAATTAAATGTACAAAAACTAAACAAATTACAACAAAAATCAGAAAACATAAGAAAGAGAAAAATAATTAAAAATCTAATGAAAATATTTAGTAGGAAGTAGCTAACAATTAAGGAATAGTAAAATCAAATAACGCAATATTTGGTAATCAGTAAATAAATAGTACAATACATAATAATAAATAAAGAAAACAATACAAAATAAGCATAAAGAAAAAAATACAAAATAAGCATACGTAAATAGTACAATAAATAAATAAAAACCACTGAATAGTTAAAAAGCCTATGAAATTAATAAAAATTAAGTAAATCATAGATTTTAAGGAATGAAAACTAATAATTTTGTCAATGCAGGCACACTAACGTGGACAACGAATTACGTAGTATGCGAGAAAACGCGGAAAAGACGTTAGCTCTTCAAGAAAGTGTAACAATGAGTGACTTCTTCCAAGGGCCTGTCCTGAAACCATTGGGATTATCTATGGCTTTGATGTTCCTTCAGCAATTTACGGCCATCAGCATCGTTGACTTCTTTACTGTGAAAATTTTCGCCATGTCTGGGAGTGCGGTGGACAAACACACGTCTACGATGATCATCGGCGCATTGTCGACAGTGTGTTGTTTCACGGCAGCGTACATGGCAGACATTGCTGGTCGCCGAATTTTGCTGCTCGTATCGGGCTTTGTCATGACCGTGTCGCTTTTTGCCATGGGAACTTTCTTTTACATGAAAGAACTGTGGGGTGATCATGAAGCTGAAACCACTTTAGGTTGGCTGCCTTTAGCTTCATTGATTGTTTACATGATTGGATTCTCTGTCGGGTTTGGAACAGTCCCTGGTCTAATTATGGGAGAAATATTCCCCCTACGCTTCCGGCACATATTAAGTCCAATTTCTTCCTCTTTTTGCGAGTTTACTTCCTTTATTTCTGTCTTAACTTTCTCGGATATTTCGGCTAGCTTTAATCTCTATGGAGCCTTCTGGTTTTATGCGTGTTGGGGAATAGTTGCGGTGGTTTTCGTGTACTTCTTTTTGCCTGAAACAAAGGGCATAACTTTGGAGGAGATGGAGGACTTGTTTGACACTGACGCCGCTAGGAGGAAATCATTCGCAGCGGTTGGGCAACAAAGAAACCGTCGGCGAAGCTCCGCCCAACCAGAGCTGACCAATCCTAGAAGAGGCAGTCTCACTTTTGTGTCTACGGTGGCAACTGCAGCTGCGGCAACTGTTATAAAGTCAAGGGAAAATCCCATTAATGTTGGTGCCCTCGAGCTATCGACGGCAGCAAACAATCGTTGATTTGTTCATAATGAATAAAACTATGAGAAACCGGCAACTTTCACAGGTTCTTCTATTGGTTCATTCACTAGTAACAAAATTCGTGAGACATGATTTGCATAGGCACTGATATGTTTCCCAATGGACGCTAAGTGCCACTGGTCTGAAAACGTTCAGTTCTAAGACTTACGAATGGAAAATATTAGGACATCGTCCTTTATAAAATATCTGTTGCTTCTTCCATAGAGTAGTCATAAATAGAGCCTAGAATTTCTACATTAGTCGAAAAGCGGACGTTATTCCATACTTGGGGGACAATCTACAATGGCGCTGCGCCCGTAGCTCACTTCGGCAGAGCCACCTTCAGGTTGAGCTTACCATTGGCGAAACCAAAGGTGTATTTTACTGCGAACTGTCCCTTTCATCGCTTTCGCATTGTGGATTTCCTAGTTGACAAATAAACGACAAAAATGGAACTAGGAGTTCAACTCCTTAGTACAACCTACCGTTCATAGTAAAACAGCTGATCTCTTTTATGGTTTACACACCTTCAGACAGATTGACAGGCGTCACGGCAAGAAACGAAAGATCGCAAAACGTGTTGAAAATTGCAATGTTCTTCTGATTCCATATTTCTTATTCACTTTACAAGTATAAGAGCAAAATAGGGCGGAATGAATAATTAAAACTTATATTTCAAATCAAAAATATCATATAAAATAATATCAAAATGCTTCTCTTCCTATGTGTTCTACTTTTTACATTACTCAACTAAGGTTTTTACATTACTCACCTAAGCAAAGTCAAAAACGCAAATAACTCGGAAAACAAGTTTGTTTACAAACAAATGGCAGTGTGTGGGCTTATTTTCGGGTGCGGAAAGGAATGGTCATTCCCCAAACAATCCAACACCCAAACGACCGATTTCGCTTGTAACTTGGCCAGATAACTGACTACACTATTGACTATATAAGTAGCATAGCCAATATGCTACTTGCGTAGCTACTTACACAGCTAATTACATTACAGAACTTGTAAGTGGAAGTTTTCTTTAAACTTGTAAATATGCTATCGTCGAAATTTATTAGATCACTTGGTAATTTTCAAAATTGAGCTCGAAGTCTACGCTATTCTGACGAAATCAAAAAGTGGTAAATGCCTTGAGCTTATCATACTCAGAATGCGTTTAGAATAATTTATGGAAAAAAACTCTATCGGGCCGGACGATGCATTTTTGAGTTAACGTCTTCAAAGTCAGGTCGAAAAACTCCGAGGACAAATGTAAAAAAAAATTGAAAAAATTAATAAAAGGAAAGTGGTCTTTTGACGTACGTGTTTCCTTAATGGACTTTATAATTGAAAACTATTGTTCAAAGAAAGATTTCCAGGGAAGATGTGTTTCTCAAAGGGCGTGAGAAGAATACTAACTGTAACAGAGATTTAGGAAAGGCTTAGGATTCAACACACCTTGAAGCACAGCACGTAGATTTTCATTGCGAAGGTTTTCGTTAACGAAGGCCACGCTTTCCCACAGTTAGTAGCGTTCTAAAAGCAAACCGTGTCCCACCGAATATGAGCATGGGCTGTATCAAAAACCCTCAGAAGATTTGGCCACAGGTGCGTTTATGGTCTTACAGAAAACTACCATTTCATTATATAAAACTAAACCCGTGTTTGTTTTCTAGATTCTAGCTACTTTTTGTGCATCAACTAGTTTTTTGGTCCTCGGATCCATTCGAGGATGGACGTCACCTGGATTACCGTCACTGTTCGAATCAGGCAACATACAGGATTTGAATCCTAGCGTGGATGAACCTTGGCTAGGTTAGTACACTATCGCCCTTATTACAGCAGATTAAGCCTCGCTATAACGAACCTCCCGGACGGACAAAAAATGTGTAGTATGTCCGAAGTTCTTTACACCGACGCTTTTTCTGCCAGTTTATACAACTCAAAAACTTTCGACTCTTCCACAATAGCGAGATTATAGCGAGATTCTACTACAGTGTTTTTGTTTCAATTCACCTATTGCTATTGATCGCTACCTTTGAGCTCTGAACGCTGTCATTTCGTGCAAACATCGTTCTCCCGCCATTTCAGTGCAACAAAGAAAAGATGGTAGCTCTGTCGGCAGATTCCGTAGTCGATGCGTAGAGGAGGTCTAAATTTGGCACACCATTTTTATTTATTCGAAAAGAAATAGTAAAAGTGAGAGAAAGAAGGAAAAAACTCTACAGTAGATGCTCAAGTAAGCGAGCTACATTATCTGAATAATAATGTCTTCGAAATTCGCCGCAAGTTTCATTTATTGCCATTTTCCCGAAACTCGTCAAAATCGGCACTTTGAAAATGTGGTCTAAATTTGGCCTACCTGAGAAAGGGCTACTAGCGCATTCAACAACCGAGTTAAAAAAGGGAAACATTAAATTAAAAGTAATGTTGTATGTATTGCTTTGGCTTAGGTACTCATTGAGCTTATCGCTTAAACTCAGAAGCGGAAGATTTCACATTTCTAACAGCCCAACCGAAAAAGTTTATTCTCAAACACAAAATCATTGTAACACATAAAAAAAGATATTGTCATTGTCAAATAAATAACAGTCATATAAAAATAACATGTTTTCATAAATACGAAGTAGTCACATATAACTTCGACAAAAACATTCGAAAGACCACTGTGGCAGTGGGTCGTTTCTTCGCGAGGAGCACACTGAGGATAGTGAGCGAAAATTAAACCGCGTTGCCTAGGCCAAATTTAACGACTCACTATTTTCTAAGGGTTCGAACTTATACATACTGTTCAAGTTTTGTATAATATTCACACTTCTGAGATGCCTGATACTTAAACTAAACTTCTGACTGTAGAAAATGTTATTAACTTGCATACTTTTTTCCAAAAATGGCTTTTTATACACACCTCTTAAAAAGTCTAGCAGGCGCGTAATATTTACAATTAAATAACTCAACAACCACAAAACAGAATTAACGTCAACTTAACATAAAATGCAAGAGCAGTTAGGAGAACAGTTTCCTATAGATGACAGTAAATAATAGTACGTAACAGAGCTAAAAATGCGTTCGGCCAAATTTAACGCAGGGGGCAATATTAAACCTTCTCCTCTAATATGGCGGCGCTGTTTTTTCAGAAAATAGCTATACAAGTTATTGACGAATTTGTTTGCTCCGAACGATAACAACGTGATTTCATGAATTTCTTTTGTGTATAGCGTCAAGTCCACTACTCTGCGCCATTCCTGGCGCGCTGTTGGTGTCATGGCCGCTGCAAAAGTTCGGCCGGAAGTGGACCATGGTGGCGACGGCCATTCCAGCGATATTGGGCTTCTTGCTGATCGGATTCGCCCCAAATAAAGCAACGCTGTACGCAGGAAGAGTGCTAGGAGGGATTATGGAAGGCTTGGTGGCCCCAGCGGCACAAGTCTATGTATATTCCCTTTTTTGCCTTATAAATTACTTGACGTGCAGAACGCGACCTTTATATTATGATGTAGGTCACGGAAATCTCGTCGCCCAGGATTCGAGGAGTTCTAGGGTCAATCACGTCTTCAAGCCTGGCGGCTGGGGTTCTTATCGCATACATCATTGGAGCCTATGTACCGTGGGACACGTTGTCCTTAATCTTAACGACTTTCCCCATACTTTTCGCCATTACCGTCACCTTCTTGCCCGAGTCGCCCGTATGGCTCCTAACACAACGAGAAGACGAGAAAGCTAGGGTCGCCTTGCAGTTTTATCGCGGAGGGTAATTTTCTTTTTTACAAAAATTTAAAAAGTAGAAACCGTGCAAAGAGAAAGCCGGACATAATAACAAAGATTTTTTTTAAATATAGAAACAATAAACACTCTACATAAAAATAAGAAACAGAATTAAAAATCGAACAAAAATATTAAACAGAAAGGAATAAAGAATTAAGGAGTTATAAAAAACTAATACAGTAACTGATAATAAGTAACTAAATAGACAAGACATAATAGTAAATACATAAACAATACAAACTTAATCATACACAAATAATACAATAAATAATACCACATAAATAACAACCTCAAAATATGCGACAAGCCAATAAAAGTGATAAAATGAAGAACGTAATAAATTTTAAGGAACAAAATTTAATAATTGTGTCAATGCAGGCACACTAACGTGGACGATGAATTACGCAGTATGCGAGAAAACGCGGAAAAGACGCTAGCTCTTCAAGAAAGTGCAACAATGAGTGACTTCTTCCAAGGGCCTGTCCTGAAACCATTGGGATTATCTATGGCTTTGATGTTCCTTCAGCAATTTACGGCCATCAGCATCGTTGACTTCTTTACTGTGAAAATTTTCGCCATGTCTGGGAGTGCGGTAGACAAACACACGTCTACGATGATCATCGGCGCATTGTCGACAGTGTGTTGCTTCGTGGCATCGTATATGGCAGACATTGCTGGTCGCCGAATTTTGCTGCTCGTATCGGGCTTTATCATGGCCGTGTCGCTTTTTGCCATGGGAACTTTCTTTTACATGAAAGAACTGTGGGGTGATCACGAAGCTGAAGCCACTTTAGGTTGGCTACCCTTAGCTTCCTTGGTTGTTTACATAATTGGGTTCTCTGTTGGGTTTGGAACGGTCCCTTTCCTTATTATGGGAGAAATATTCCCGCTACGCTTCCGACACATTTTAAGTCCAATTTCTTCCTCTTTTTTCGAGTTAACGTCCTTTATCTCTGTATTAACTTTCTCGGATATTTCGGCTAGCTTTAATCTCTATGGAGCCTTCTGGTTTTATGCGTGTTGGGGAATAGTTTCGGTGGTTTTCGTGTACTTCTTTTTGCCTGAAACAAACGGCAAAACTTTGGAGGAAATGGAGGACTTGTTTGACCCTGACGCCGCTAGGAGGAAAGAATTCGCAGCGGTAGAGCAACAAAGGTACCATCGGCGAAGCTCCGCCCAGCCAGAGCTGACCAATCCTAGAAGAGGCAGTCTCACTTTTGTGTCTACAGTGGGAACTGCAGCTGCCACAACTGTTATGAAGTCACGTGAAACTCCCATTAGTACAAGTGCCCTCGAGGTATCGACGGCGGCAATCAATCGTGGATTTGTTCATAATGAATAAAACAGAACTTTGACAGATTCTATTGTTATGGTCGATTCATTATTTAAACAATGCTTCAGACATCATTATTTATACGAACACTTCACAAATTGTTTTTATGATATCATTATAATTTCGAATTATTCATTTATAAGGCTTTCCCGAATGGATGCTCAGTGCCATTGCACTAATATTCATCTGGGACCAGTGCACTGAAAATGATATATGATTACTAATAGAAAATAATAGCATTGCAGTTCATGAAAGGGAGCGTTGGCTCCTTGTTATCATTACCATAAGCACAGCCTAGTTTTTCTACATTCATTGAAAATCGGGCGTAATTCCCGTGGTAATTCCAAACCCGGTAGGCAGACCACAATGACTTCCAGCCGTAGCTCACGACGACAGAGCCATCTTCAGGCCGAGCTTAACATTAGCGGAACTGGGTCGGTCAAAGTCAGACTAAGATTGCCAATCTGTAGCCATTATTTTACTAAAATAAAACTTCGCTGCAATAAAAAGATCTTCAAAATATAGGTTTAGCATCATTTTAAGAGACTGAAGTCAAAACTGAAAACTCAAATCCTTCTCTAGCACCGCCTCCCCAGATTGATCACTGCAAAGCTTGCTTCTAAAGTCACCTGCTACCATCTATGGATCATGGCTTCCGTTGAAGTTTATTGTTTATAAAACATTCTGTTCCTTGTTCAAAATTTTCTCGTTTTTGTCTCACCGTCAGAATATGTGACAAAATGTTAAGGTATTAGCATTGCAAAATTATTATAAGAGCGCTGCGTGTCTGGGAGATTCTTGCAGACAACTCCGGTGAATTTGTAAGTTCCGAATAAACCTTGTCCTACTCATTTAAGTGTCATTAATAGTCCGACTGCACCACCGTGAAGGTCAGTTAGTCGCCCAAGAGCTTTGCTGAATATTAAATGGGTTTCTACCCATACCTATGCCTATCTAACAATGCCTGCTTTTGTATCACACACAGGAAAGAAGATATCGCATTAAATACTCATAATAATGTGTAAAAACTTTCACAAAATATGGCCTCAGGTAAACGTCTTTTATTTTATGTCATCGTTATATAGCAGTCTATAATAAACATGAAATTAGACTTTAGCGGCCGTCATTGCCTCCCTGGGTTATTTTTGCATGGGCGCAGTACGTGCGTGGACTTCGCCCGGACTTCCGTCGTTGCTCGAGTCCAAAGCCATCGCTCTTGACGAAAACGATGTAGCCTGGATAGGTAACATCCTCAACATTTTATGTTTCTCACAGTCTAACTTTTATCCAACTTTATGTTAAAATTCTGCTCATGGTTCCGTCTCGGTATGCGGAAATGCGTTCATACACCACCAAATTCAATATTCAGCCTCGCTTCCACCTCTTTGCGGAGTTTTTAGTGCCATTCTAGTCTCTGGCCCATTGGAAAGATACGGCCGTAAATGGCTTTTAGTATTTATGGGTATCCCGTGGATTGTTGGCTTTCTTTTGGTGGGATTAGCCACAAATAAAGCAATGCTGTACTCCGGCAGAATTATCAGTGGACTCATGGAAGGATTGATAACTCCTGCTGCACAAATTTATGTAAGCCGCACTCTTTTCTAATAAAAGGTGTAAGTAAAAGAATAAGCAGTAAAAAAAATTGTAAACATATAAAATTCAACAGTACAAAATAGCAAAAAAATTTTAAGTAGTCAAACATAGCAAACGTAAATAAATTCAGAATTACAAATAAAATTATGAACAGAATATTAATAAAATAACTTATGCGAAATAAAATGAAAATTAGAATGTTACAGAGGAAAAATTAAAGCGAAAGCAAACTATAAAACAAAGAAATAATGGAAAAATAAATAAAGGAAAATTTCGTTCTGCTCTGGCACTCTTAACTAGACGTACTGTAAGATTGGAGAACTAAATACAATATAATGACATGACACCAGGCGAAAGCTGACGTCGGTTTTCGAAATAAAAATGACACAATACAAAAATAAAGAATTGAAATAAGAAAAGAACATTATAAGTAACCTGAACAGGTTGGAGAACACCCTTTTCAAAAGTTTGTATTGACATGGATTTTCCGACATTTCAGTTTAAACTATCTTCAAAACAGTAGTTTTAATGGAATTTGTGATTTTCTAGATCTGCGAATGCTCGTCGCCGCGGATCAGAGGCACGTTAGGCTCTCTAACAGCTGCTAACATGGCATTTGGGGCGTTGGTGCCGTATGTGCTCGGTACTTTTCTCCCTTGGAACACGCATTCTCTTGCATTGATATTCTTTCCGAGTGTTTACTTCGTGGGGATGCTGTGGATGCCCGAATCGCCGGTATGGTTACTGACACAAGGACGGGAAGATGAAGCTAAAATAGCGTTGCAGTGGTTAAGGGGCAAGTATGTACCAGAATTTGAGTAAAACAAAGGAAATTTTACGTAAAATGCTACCAGGGACACAAATATTGAAGTGGAATTGCTCCGCGTACGAGAAAACGTGGAAGTGAACGTTACATCCCAGCAAGCCATTCGTGTGTCTGATATTCTCTTGCCGACGGTATGGAAACCGTTAGTGATAGCTGTCATGCTCATGTTTTTCCAAAACGCGGCCGGTATTGACATCGTATTCTTTTACACCGTGACGATTTTCCGCATGGGCGGGGCTCAGACGGTGGGCGAGCATATGTCGACGATTATTGTGGGCGTGGTGCAGTTTGTCTTCACGGTCCTAGCGGCCTACGTCGTAGATGTGTTCGGCCGTCGAGTATTACTCATGATCTCAGGATTTTTCATGTCCGTTGCATTGTATTCGATGGGTTTGTTTTTTTACATGCAAAAAGCGTGGAGCGAGGAGGAAGCGGAGGCAACACTAGGCTGGTTACCTCTAACTTCGCTAGTCGTATTTATTATTGCCTTTTCGATAGGGTTTAACAGCGTGCCATTTTTGATAATGGGCGAAATTTTCCCGGTTCAGTTCCGCCATCTTTTGAGTCCTATTACGTCTTCGTCGTTTTGTTTGTATACGTTCGTGGTGGTACGCACTTTCCCGGATTTGACGCAGAGCATCGGGCGGGATGGGACGTTTTGGTTTTATGCCACGTGCACAGCGTTGTCCATAGTTTTTGTTTATGTTTGGGTACCAGAAACGAGGGGCAAAACTATGGAAGATATTGAATTGATATTTAACCCAAATCGGCCTGTCGCCAAGGGTTCTTTTCATGGTTTTGAAAAAGTTGGGAATGGAGAAATTCCTTTAGCCCATGCGAGTCTGACGCGATCGCGAAAAGGAAGCGTGACGTCAACTTCGTTTGGTAGGTCACCTATACTCGTAGCGGGTAGTAAAGCTTTGGGTAATCACAGGCACGCGGTAGATCCAGATGATAATTTGAGCTTCCTAGAGGAGTAAATATAGAGTTCTTAAATTCGTCTCTAGTTATGTAATTATTCTAGTGCGTAGGGCTCTTCCAAGGACCTAGGAAGTCCTTTAAGTCTGCCGTGTGACCATTTCTGCCATCTTTAAAAAATCGCGTTAGGTTGCATAGTGTTTCAGTACATTACAGTATCACTGAAACACAATCCAGCGACTAGGCTATAATAGACCTGTTCTTGCCAGAATTATATGAATCGTTTTCTGCTTGTTGCCATTGTTGTTTCAAGATCGGACACCTACGCGAAGTCCGGTTCCATCTTGTGGGCAAATAGCGTGAGAATTGTGCTGACGATTCCGATACGGTAGTTCAAAATCAAAAGAGCTGATCGTAAGTTGTGGTAAAAAGCATTGAAATTTGCACAATATTAACGGTTTTAACCCAGGGAATGAATTAACTATACTTAAAATGAAGGCTTCTAGCGTTTCTAGGGTGAAAAACTTTCCGACGTATCCCGGTTACCCTTATTCCTTCTGTGCGTATTTAAACTGCGAGTATAAACTAGGCAAAATTGAGCAACGGGTGTCAAACGGAAACAAGCAACGCCATCTGAGGAGTGACGCGCTTAACTAGAATAATGCGGAGCCCATGTGGCGTCGCAGTTTGCAAGACGCGTCACTCCTCGGTATTAATATTGGTATTATTATTGAGAAAAGAAATACTAAGTAGGGGTTGTTATATGCAGATCCTTGTTGTTTTGGGTCTCGTGATGGTTAGGCATGTCTCTATGTCAGTATTTATTACTATGCCGAATTTTCCGAAACTTTAAACTGATTCTGGGTAGATATGGACTAATTCAGAATTAGCTGAGCATATCTATTACTGCAATGTAAATTAAAAAATTACATGCATTGTTACTCAATGGAAGTGTTTTTACTGTAACAATTTTTCAGCTGTTAGAAAGAGCACCTATGTTTTGAAATCTTTTGCACATGAAGTTATTACGGTTTAAACTAAGGCTTTGCGCTCCAACTGTCAGCGTAATTAAGAAATCAGTCTTAAAGTAAGCATTCTACAACTCCGTAGCGTACTGTCTAATACCTAACAAAAAAACGACCCATCTAACTGCTGAGTGCACCGTACAGTACTCGTCATAAAAAACGACCCAAACAAACCTTTGGGTGCCTAACGGCCCGGCAGTTGCGCGAGCGGTGTCTCACTTTTTCGTCTTTCGAACGTTTTTGACCCGCAACAAGGCTTCCTCACAGTGGCTTGGGCCGTTATTAATAGGATGGTTTGTTTGGGTCGTTTTCTATGACGAGTACTGTGACACTATAAAAACTTCAACTTGATAATAAGTGGAAGTTCGTGAGAAAAAACTTAGAATGTTGTGTGTTTTTGTCTGTCTGCCATAAAGAGACAGGCGTTCTTTTCCGATTGTCTAGACCGACTTTATATTTCGACCATTTTCAGTTTTGTATTATATTGTACAACGGGATGAAGAGAAATGCCAGTAGGCTTGAAAGTTCCCAATGCGAAATCTCCGCTGTATGTTAGAGAACGCACGCGAGACGATATCGTGGGATACCGCTTGCGCAAATGCGGTGGCGTTAGCATCGGGCTAATTGATTGGGGTCATTTTCTCTCCGAGTGTTACACTATGATCCTTGATTTGTTTTGACACCGACAGGTTTGTGTCGCAAACAATATTGAACTATTCGATGGCGCCGATTTTAGGACGTGGCATTTAAGGGAAGCCTCCGAATTCTGCTTCGAGAATTATAAAGAACGCGCAGCTTCAATGGATGCATTATTAATACGATCTTTAATATGTACGATGTATTTCGGAGAAAAAAATCTATAATCACCTTAAAGTCCTATGTAACGGTCTATCAACTCCGTTCTCTGCCCCCGACATTAAATCCTGTACAGTACTCGTAAAAAAAATCGGGCCCAACACACCGCCCTATGCTAACGTCCCCCACCACTGGGGAGGAAGCCTTGCGGGTCAAAAACGTTCGAAAGACGAAAAAGTGGGAGCACCGCTCCCGCACTGCCGTGGCGGTAGGATAGGGAAGTTTTTTTGGGCCCGATTTTTTTACGAGTACTGTACACCCCCCACATCCCATACCAAAAAAGTTGAATACTCGAAACTGAGTTTAACATAATGTTGCCCTATTAATATGGTTTTACTGTGGTTAATTCCAGCCCGATTTAATTACAATTTAACTTCAGCAGAACAGAATTTTTATACAGGGAATTTCACTCAAGCAGTATTTCTTGGTGAAGTTTCCCTACATCTTCTTTAACATCATGTTTAACTGAGGAAAATATGAGGTAAAATTGAGACTTGAACTGACCGAGTAAAAAATGCATATTAACATGCCGAGTATCTTCATTGACATGCAGTAAATTGGCGCTTATTATTCGTTCTAACCCCAAAGTAAACGCTTCCATTTCCGTACGGGATCCCCCTGAATCAATGTCCTGCATAAGGCCCTATGAAAAAAAAATGCTGTAGACATTGCACGAGTTCGTGAAATCATGTTCTTCTGGGTGTACAGTACTCGGCACAAAAAAAAACGGGCCGAGCAAACCGCCGTATGCTAGTGTCACGGCAGTTGCGCGAGCGGTGTCTCACTTTATAGTCCTTCAAACGTTTGTGACCCGCACGGCTTCCTCTCAGTGGCAGGGGACGCTAGCATAGGGCGGCTTGTGCTAGGCCCGTTTTTTTGCCGAGTACTGTAATGTACAGTAGAGGGCAAAAAAAGTGTAAATAAAACAAACCGTCGTATTGCTAACGTCCCACGCCACTGTGAGGAAGCCTTGTTGCGGGTCAAAAACGCCCGCACGACGGAAAAGTGGGACACCACTCGCGCAAGTGCCGGGCCGTTAGGCACCCGACGGTTTGTTTGGGTCGTTTTATGTGCCGAGTACTGTAGAATACTGACAACTGTTTGTAAACCCAAAAATATTTTTTTAAATCTATTTAATAGCTGACATAAATATTCAATGCAACTGTGATAAAACTCAGTATGTTCGCAGAATTCATAGAGCACGGTTGTGGAATAACTTAATTTGAAAAGAAAAAGATAAAAGTTAAAAGCACACAAAAGTAAGTATTTGATTACGTATCTGTACCCTTCTTACAGTACTCGAAGACAAACAATCTAACAAAAAGACCATCCCGTACGAAAAATTCGATTGCTTGAAACTGCCGTTAATTTTCGATTAACTGTTCATCTTGCGGTATTATTGCTGTCGATTTAAGCCCGATTCTAACCGCAATTTAACTTTAGTCGAACATGCTTCTTTATACAGTTAATTTTACTCGAGTAGTAGTTCTTGATGAAGTTTCCCGAAAAAATTTATCACATTGATTTTTAACTGATATAATGAGGTTTGAATCGACCGAAATAAAAATTCATATAAAAATGAGGTTATGTTCATTGACTTGCGGTAAATCAGTTCTTACTATGTGTTCTAACCCAAGAATAACCGCTTCCATTTTCATATGGAATGTTCGCTATAACATGCTGCTTGCCTAAACTGTATATCTGGTAAAGCTCTACAGCTCCCCCGATGGGAGCATTTCATTGTTACACCCGTGTGTTTAGAACACGAAACGTTCCTTGGGCTCGTTTTTACCCACGAGTACTATGCCACCATTCCAGTCTGCTGTACAGTGTTCTAGAATTTTTCACGGCAAAATAAAAAAAGAAAACTACGATTATGTTTGTTCCTGTATATGTGTGTGAGTGAAACGGTAAGAAAAACTTGTGCAGTAGAATTGTCGTTTGCTCCTGTTGCTTATTTCAGTTAACGTTCATTCAACATACTATTCCTCGAAAAGATAGAAAAATATACGTTTTGTATTTATTTTATTTGCAACTTCTTTTATACAGTACTATTTATACACTTTTTTAATACAAGCACATAAGGATATACTGTTGTTTTTACTCAATTGGTATTTCTAGATGTTACAAATAGCCACCTCGGATAACCGCAAAACCCGCTTAAGGAGAATCCTGAGGGTCGGTCCCAGGCCCTTGCTGTTAAGCAGATTCCACTGTATAAGACCTAAGCTGTACACTAAACCACCGTTTACCTAATTTATGAGCGAAAATGGAATTCAAATTCGTCGGTAAGTTTCGGATTTAACACCTAAAATGTTTTCCGAAATTTCTTAGGTGACAACCCCAAAACTAGATTTTCAGATTTGAATTTCGTTTCCGTTACAAAATACTTTCAAGTGACTCTAGTTTTCCTTGCGATCGAACGACGGAAATCGCTTTTCTGCGAAAAAATTGAACTTTTGACACGCTTTTTATAAATTTACTAAGAAAACGAATTTACGGAGATTTCGAAGAGTTTTTAAAGAAAATCTCGACGATGTGCACTAGATATTACGATCGAAAACATTACTGTCGAGATTTTTAAGAAAATATACTAAGCACTTTTACCGAAATCGCTGACGCCGTATGACATGTGTTTTCCTATACCACAGTTAGGTGCACCGTAGCCTTAAAAAGGAGCAGTACTGAATACCAGCAATGAAGACTATGGCATACAATACCGATGCTGAATAGAGCATTTGAGACGACCAAGATCTGCGCGGTTCCGTGAAAAGACTTCATTTTGTAAGTCCCAAAGATGTCGCTACTCACTTACAGATAATTAATTTGAGGAAGAAAGCCCGTTCGTCAAAAAGGTGATGTCGTGACTTCTTAGAAGGGCATATTAGAAGGCCCACGTGAGATGTCTGCGAAATGACTGCTAAGTGAAAGCTCATTCAACAAGCTATGCATCCTTCTCATGATTCTTTTTTCTTTTCCAATAGTGCGTATCAACAGTTTGAGAAATTCGGCAGTTATCCAAGGTATGCTAAATATGGTAGCTGTTGCTACCCAGTAGATAGTCGCGTACCGTCAACATCCAGACGATCATGTTCAGAAATGCACAGAAGATCTTGCCACAGGTGTGTGCGTTGTAACGAAATACATATCAGTACTGTCCGTTTACTCTTGTTACGCCTTTCGTGCTTTGTAACTGTACGTGGATCTTCTTCCAGATTGTGGGAACTTTTATTTCTTCGACGGGATATTTAATTTTGGGAGCCGTTCGTGGATGGACCTCGCCCGGATTGCCCTCATTGTTCGAATCTGGCGCTCTACCTGATTTAGATCTGAGTATTGACGAAGCCTGGATCGGTGAGTTGTTAAGTTCTGTTTTAACCAGTGTTCAATTTTCTGTAAAAAGATCCGATCAGATTGTTTGATCCAATCGATGGTACCTCAAAATTTGCTACGATCGGATCGAATTTTCTCGGGAATGTTCGATCCAATTAGCCTTGTTCAGAGAAGCTTTTGATTGGCTGCTAAGTAACAAATCGTTATGTGATCTCACTAATCCAATATTTTGAAATTTAGGATCGATATCTGTGTTAAGATAGAATTTTATACCGATATTTTTATGCCTTTAGACAGTGATCGGATCTTTTGGGTGACCTAGGACCTTGTTCGATCCAGATCTTGTTTTTAGGAAAACTTTATTATTTTGATAAAATCGGATTAAGAAGCGCTGATAATGAGATCACATAAACCAAATATAAACATACGGAGCAGTAGGATTAACGTTACGCCTTTCTTTTATTTTATATTCAAACCATCGTAGGTAAAGCATATTGACGGTTACATTTATTGAAACAAAATCTGTATTAGTTTTCTGTTTCTTATATAATTTAACGTTATTTGTTTTTTTTCTCTCGAGAATTACGAAATAATATTTCGCCTATTACCCTGTCTTACAATGTTTCCTTCTCAATATTTCGGTTCCATTTGATTAAGCACGCCAGAACAGAAAAATGAATGGATTTCTTATTTTTATTGTTTGTATATTTTCTATTTATTTTAGTTACTTTTTCTATTTATTTTAGTTACTTTTTCTATTTATTTTAGTTACTTTTCTACTTAACCTAGTTACTTTTCTACTTAACTTAGTTATTTTTTTACTTTTGAAACATTCAGCGTCATGCCCCCAGTTGTGTGCCATTGCTGGCGCGTTGCTCGTGTCTTGGCCATTGCAAAAATTCGGCCGAAAATGGACTATGGTGGCCATGTCCATTCCGTGGATTTTGGGTTTCCTGCTGATCGGCTTCGCACAGAATAAAGAGATGATTTACGCTGGACGAGTATTGGGAGGCTTGATGGAAGGGACGATTGCACCGTCTGCGCAAGTTTACGTAAAAATAGCCTTTCTATTAAGATTGAGTACTAAGATTCTGTAATTCTTGTAGATTACCGAAATTTCGTCACCGAGGGTACGGGGTGTGCTAGGGTCAGCTACTGCAGTCAACTTGGCAGTCGGGACGCTGATTGCCTACATAATCGGAGCTTATGTATCGTGGGATACTTTGTCCTTCATTTTAATCACGTTCCCCGTATTATTCGCGATTTCTATGGCATGTTTGCCAGAAAGCCCCGCCTGGCTCCTTACCCAAGGAAGAGAAGTGGAAGCCAAGAAGGCGCTACAGTATTATCGGGGAAGGTAAATACCAGTTCATTAGTACTCTCAGCACTTCGCGACTTACTTTTTTATGGTAACAAAAAAAAATCGGTACCCACCTTTGTTAGACAGTTTTTCTTGCCAAGATTGATATGCAACAAGACTGGTCTACGGAGTGGAGCATGAATATAAATGTTTTTTTTTGTCTGATGCAAAGAGAAGTTCTAAGGCTAGTGACGTCAAAATTGCTATGCCCCGCGAACCAATCTCGTTTCTATTAGCCTTGGAAGTGTTCTCCGCTACAGCTTCAGAAATTATTTAGTTTCGCCGTATTGTAACACATTCAAGTCACGTCTAATGGTGTACAAAATAGCGAAACGGTTGATCAGTATGCCATCTCTAACATTTTCCTTAATACACTGTATATCCTTTCTCATACTTTACGTTGACCAAACAGGAGAAACGAGAAAAACTGTTTACGCGATTTTCAATAATTGTTGCATATTTTTCGATAATTTTTCGACCAAAATTTTAATATTAAGAATACTTAGAATCTAACGTGGAGAAATTTTCGATTCAGATTTTTTTTAAAAAAAGCAAACAAGTTCCTTGAACAATTATACATTATTTTTGCCTTTTTCAAAGATGTCTCTTCGTAAGATTCTATGGATTATCAATTAAAACCTTACTGTCAAGTTTACTTTGGGAAACATTCAGTCGGATACGGAAAAACGTCAACGCAAGTTTTCCATGTAACCGTCTATAAGAGAAGGGTATAGGGCGTTCTCCAAAGTATGCTTCGGCGTGCGCAAGTGGAGAAGCCGCCATCAATTGTCCACTTGTAGTACACGACTTCTCCACTGGCTCACCTTACGAGCACAATCGGAAACCGTGCTTAAATAATATCTGTAAATTAACTATTAGATAAAAGATTAAAATAAAAGGAGTCTCTAAATAAATACTGATACAGGCATACAAATGTGGAAGAAGAATTCAGACGGACCAGAGAGAACGTCGAGAAGACAATGAGTCTTCAGCAAAGCGCCACCATGGGGGATATCTTCCGCGGCCCAGTCCTCAAACCCTTATTTATCTCCATGGCTTTGATGTTCTTCCAACAGTTCTGCGGCGTCAACGCCGTTCTCTTCTACACAGTGAAAATTTTTGCCATGTCGGGCAGCTCTATTGACAAACACACCGCTACCATCATCATTGGCGCTGTCTTACTTGTGTGTGCCATCATCTCTGCCTACGTTGTCGACATCTCCGGTCGCCGGATGCTGCTCTTCGTCTCTGGGTTCCTTATGGCTCTTTCTCTGTTTGCCATGGGCACGTTTTTCTACATGAAAGAACTCTGGGGCGACCAAGAAGCTGAATCAAGCCTCGGTTGGTTGCCGCTAGCGTCGCTCGTAATTTTCATTGTTGGCTTTTCGGCTGGATTTGGCAGTGTTCCTTTCATCATCATGGGAGAATTATTCCCATTGCGTTTCCGTCACATATTAAGTCCCATCTCTTCGTCATTTTTTGTACTAAACGCATTCATTATTGTTCGAACTTTCCCCGATTTAGCGGCCGGATTGCATCTGTATGGCGCGTTTTGGTTCTACGCATGCTGGTCAGTTGTGGCGATCATTTTTGTCTACTTTTGCTTACCTGAGACGAAAGGCAAAACGCTAGAAGACATTGAAGACTTGTTTGACCCCGATGCGGCAAGAAGGAAAGAATTTGTTCAATTGCAACTCCGCAATGATCGCCGAAGAAGCTCAGCCCAGCCGGAGTTGACCACGCCCAGACGCGGAAGTATGACCTTGCTGACGTCTGTGGCAGCAGCTGCTGCAGCCGCCGCATTGGCCTCCCAGAAATCTCACATGTAAACCTATTGTATAACGTTACTTAAATACATTGTTGCTGTAGACATTAAAAAAGTATTTCAATTGTGATACTAAACTGTGTAGACAAAACTGTTCTTTAATTAACAATTATCTGTACAAAACTCTTCAAATAAGCCCAAACTACCTGATTTTCTAATGGAATCGAACGATTCTCTAGAATCGCCGTTTGCGGTTTGCCCACTTCTAAATACCTCTCAATTACAATAGTAATGTATCGATTTTTGTAGATAAAAAATATTGTGATTTTTCGGCATCACTTCAATATTTCCGTTTGTTACGGTAAACCGGCAGGAAAATACGCAATTTCCCATTGGTCTCTACAAAAATGAAGGGACGAAATTTCATCTAAGACCAAACATGGCGAAGTTCATTTCGTAAAGATGGCGATACTTGGGCATTGTTTCATTAGGTCATCATTGTTTCATTCAAGGCTTCCATTCTCGTTGGTTAATCGTACTTAACGGGCAATGGATACCACAAATGCATATAGAGATTTGATGGATTATTATAATACACATTATTCTAAGAACACAGAATTTTGTTTCGATTTTCTGAACAGCCGTTCTTGAGATATTTATTTCCAAAGTTTTGGCTTTTTCGCGCCCATGTGAATAGTGACGTCACGGACGGGAAAATTTGAATGTCAGATTTCTTATTTCCTAAATATCGTTATTATTTCGCACCTGAGAAAAAGAAACTTACATCCGGAAACAAAATTTTTCGCTCTTTTTTATAAGATAAAGTTGTTTTTTTGGTGTCCATTGCCCTTTAACGACAAAATGCTTGTCCGGTACATTGGCGTATTCATTGCGTTCCAGAAATACTGACCATATTACAGCGCGTATCTTTTTAACTCTTTAAAAATTATTCTAAAATATATTCTAGTGCACTTGAGCTCTAAGTTTTATAATTGTTATCTCCCCCACCCCAAGAAAAGCTTGAGATTTAACTTGCTTGTTTAAATTCACAATTCATTTTTTTAAAGTAAAATTTCGATAATGTGCACTAGATATTATGATTCAAAACTCAACAGAAGTGTTGTAAATGTAACCTTACCGTAAATATCAAAATGGTTCATTTGCAGAGGCGTAGCGAGGGTCAACGGCGCCCAGGGCAAAGGGAAAATCAGCGCCCCCCCCCCTTTACGCTAACTTGTCATGTATTGTGAGCCTTCGGCAACAACCATTGTACTGTACAGTCAAGAGCAAAAAAAAAAAACTAGACACAAAAAAGCACAGAAGTCTAATCAGGCCTCTCGAGGCTGACTAACGTTCATTAGGTAGTGGAAGAGTTGGAAAAGTAGCCACAGGCAACTTCTATACTTTCAATAATAGATTACACTTACTTTGCATTGTAACGTTCCTTTACCTACATACACCTTTTAATCGATTGGTTTAATCTCTTTCGCCACTTAATGAAGGTAAATCTGCCTCGAGAGGCCTGATTAGACCTCTGGTTTCAGGTGGCCAGGTTTTTTTTGCTCTTGACTGCACAATGCTGAGCAAAAAAAAAAACTTTACGTGAGTTTGCACAGAGGTCTAATCTAGCCTCTAGAGGCTGATTTACTTTCATTAACTGCCGAAGGGTCTCGAACGAATCAGTTACTTGGGGAAAGGTAGACCGCGCAGTTTGAAAATCTCCGCACGTAATTATGTAAAAAGTATTCATATTGCGTAGTTATGATTGACATGAAATATGCAAAGAATATTTTGTTTTGAATAATTATTATTGATAAAAATTAGGGACGAAAATTTTCTTCAGTTGTCTCAGAATTTCGACATCGAGAGGAAAGGTTAAATAAATTTACGTGAACTGTAATTGTGCTGCAAACAAATTAGTCTTCACAGTCAAGATTAGACTATCAAAACAGACAGCAGCAAAATGTTTTGAGAGCAATAATAAATAATGTAAGATATCAACAATATCTATGACACTAAGTGTTCTGATTATGTAATCGAGCAGTATTTTTGCAACAATACCAATGGCCAGGGCCGTACCCAGGATTTTGGTTCGGGGGGGGTTGAAAGTTTCGGGGGGGTTGGGTTAGTATGCATTTTTTTGGGCATTTGCTCATTCTCCTATGTTCACCATTAAAAAAAAAATTCGGGGGGGGGGTTAACCCCCTAACCCCCCCTGGGTACGGGCCTGCCAATGGCGTAACTTTTGCAACAAGTCGTGTTGTCTGTCTTTTCCCCTACAAAATCGAACACTGTCAATTGTCGCGGTCTACCGTCACTTCGACGGCGATTGGCGACTCTTCAGCACTTAATGAAAGTTAATCAGCCTCAGGAGGCTAAATTAGACCTCTGCGCAAACCCTTGTAAAGTTTTTTTTGCCTAGTACTGTACAGTTCTCGAAAAAAACGGGCCCAGCAAACCGCCCTATACTAGTGCCACGGCCGTTCCGCGAGCGGTGTCTCAATTTATCGTCTTTCGAACGTTTGTGACCCGCACGGCTTTCTCCCAGTGGCAGGTGACGCTAGCATACAGCGGTTTGCTTGGCCCGTTTTTTTGCCGAGTTCTGTACAGTACTAGGGCTGAAAATCGGTTCGACTCGAGTCGACTCGAAAATGATCGACTCCGACTCGACTCAGCAACGACAGATTTCGACTCGACTCGGCAACCTTCGACTTCGACTCGACTCCCATCGACTTCGACTCGACTCGACAACCATCGACTTCGACTCGGCTCGGCTTAACAGGACCAGCTTGGGTCGGCTTAAAAATTGAAAGTCAACTTTCACCGGATTCGATATCTCTTTCTGTGGGAACTATGGAGTGCACAATGAAAGCAGTAAACAAGTGAAAATGTGAAAGGCTGCCTCTTACATTTTCCGTCAAATTAAAAGGGAGTGACAGAACTGACGAATCTTTTATCACTCTATGTAATGTACATTCCATAGAGAAACAGTTTTCTCCTCTACCCTATTTAAGCACTGGCGTTACTGGTCCGGGGTTACTGGTACCGACTCCGACTCGACTCGGTACTGACCGACTCGACTCAGGAAACGTCCGATTTCGACTCGACTCGGTTTGGAAGCAGACGAGTCGAGTCGGGTCTAGTCGAACCGTTTTCAGCCCTATACAGTATTCGGCAAAAAACAGGCCTAGCAAACCGCCCTATACTAGCGCCACGACCGGTATGCGAACGGTGTCTCTGGGAGGAAGCCGTGCTGGTCACAAACTTTCGAAATACGATAAAGTGACACACCGCTCGCGCAACGGCCGTGACGCTAGCATAGGGCGGTTTGCTAGGCCCGTTTTTTTTCGAGTACTGTACAGTACAATAAGGGGGTCTATCAAACACAAAGTCACGCACGGGGTAAATTCAAATTTCACGCATTCATCCAAGTCCATTTCTCAGCTCATATTTTCTTCTAAATCCTTTTTCCTGCTTTTTTGTTAAAATCGTGCACCATGAAATGGCGCCCCCCTCAAGTTGGCGCCCAGGGCACGTGCCCTGGCTACCCCACCCTCGCTACGCCACTGTTCATTTGTAAGCTTATAACGTAACGTATTCCTTTACAAAGCAACATATTGTACCCCGTAAGCTAACAAACAGTTGGAGAAAATTCTGGGAAGGTGGGATTTTAAAAGCTCCTGATCCCAGACACATGATAAGATGGGACGTTTGCTGATTCTTGACCTTGTTCTGGTTGAGTTTTCTTTTATCTACCCTTCAATTTGACCCCGTTCCCTAAACCCCGATTACTGAGCTTGTTTATTTCATTTTATTTTTTATTTTCTGTTTGTGCTGGTTTGAATGCTCAAGTGCAATAAATTTCGCAATAGTGGAAACTTTTGCCTTCTCCGGAATCACGACATTATTACCTATCTCAAATCGGCTGAATGCAGACAGAAGGTGAACGTAGAATATCAATCCTGACAATCGTTCGCTAAACCCCAATTACTGAGCTTGTTTTATTTTATTTTACGTGTGCTGGTTTGAATGCTCATGTCAAATAAAGTCCCCAATAGTGGGAACTTTTGCCTTCCCCAAAACTACGTCATCATTACACATTTTGATTCTGCTAAGTACAAAAAAAGACAAACGTAGAATTTCAACCCTGATATCTATTAAAAATTTCACTACATTCGCTTTTTATTGATTTTACCCGCGTAGGCTTACGACTATTGCCGGAGTTCGTCTGAAAAAAATAATAGTAATGACAATAATATAGAAAAACGTACATCTACATTTTTATACGAAGTGCTGGCGAAAGCTATTCGAGCACATTGTAATAAAATTATCTTTCATAATATTACACATTGGTATGTAAAAGCGTTATGTTGTACCTTTTCGTATGTTTTTATTTTTGTCTTATTTCATATTGTCGTATTTTTTTTACCTCGGCTTCAGACCCTTCGTCATTTAAAGTGCCCGGCCTTCTCATCACATTTACGATTACAAAATACACCGAAGATTCTCGCCTAAGCTTTGGTTCGCATTTCAATGATCATCGAATGCATCCATTAGACATCTAGCAGGTTTCCACACGTATAGAAATGCCAATCCCAAGCAAATCAAGTCCTATACATATTATCGATGATGTCGCACATAAACAGTAAGAGATTAGTTCCGGACACATATGCTTTATTATCCGGAAGAATTCATCGGATTACTAAACACTAGTTTTGAATTGCTAATGACGCGAAAGAGACAGCCCACGTAGGATGTAGCAGTCGCATTTGCCGGGGCTTTCCTTACGCAAGTTTCATCAGACTGACATGGGATCAGTTTTCGTGTGCTGGTTTACGAAACAGCTCCGGGGGAATAAAGGAATAAAGCTTGGCCTCGTACAATGGCATAGTAGTACGTCGTGCGCTCATTGTCTCACATCCCAGTGAAAACAACTCCAGAGACGTTCAGAGAATGGCCAGCAACTCGCACAAATTTTGGCCCCAGGTAGGGTTACATACCTGTGTACAAATCTACATTTTGACCTAAATTCCCTTGTTACTTTAATTTGCAATAATTTTCTATTTTTATCATTTACTTTCATTTTTGTCATTTATTTCTACTTTTCTGACATATTTCTATTTTTCTCACTTATTTCTATTTGTCTCTTTCTATTTATTTATATTTTACTCATTTATTTCTATTCCTCTCCTTTATATTTATTTTCTATGTTTTAATTTCTGTCTATTTCTACTTTTTATAAATTTTTATCATTTTTTCTTTATTTTCTATTTTAGCTATTCTTTGTTAATTTTTAGATTTTTTTATTGGATTTTTACTTACTGTTTTTCTTATT
This sequence comes from Triops cancriformis, assembly GCA_020615345.1. Classification (NCBI taxonomy): domain Eukaryota; kingdom Metazoa; phylum Arthropoda; class Branchiopoda; order Notostraca; family Triopsidae; genus Triops; species Triops cancriformis. Next base: position 24,118 of record JAHZNP010000805.1, read on the forward strand.
TTCCGGAAGCTACTGGGTGCGTTTTGCGCTTCGTTAGGGACGCTAATTGTAGGGGCGGTGCGTGGATGGGCGTCTCCCGGTATTCCGTCGCTGTTCGAGTCCGGGCAAGTGGCTGGTTTAGATCTACAAGTGGATGAACCGTGGATAGGTCAGTGATTACAATCCCGAAACGTTAAGCTGTGCTCACGATTGTTTCCTTCCGCCGTGTTTAGCTTCAACTCCTCTACTGTGTGCCATTGTTGGAGCACTGTTAGTGTCGTGGCCGTTGCAGAGATTCGGCCGCAAATGGACCATGGTCGCAATGAGCATTCCGTGGATCATAGGCTTTCTACTGGTTGGATTTGCGCAGAACAAAGCCATGATTTACGCCGGACGAGTATTGGCCGGCTTGATGGAAGGCACCATTGGGCCGTCGGCGCAAGTTTATGTTAGTAAATCCCCTAAAAAGTACTGCCACTACTAAAACCCATACAAAATAGATTACAGAATGCTCATCACCTGAAGTACGAGGAGTACTAGGATCGGCCACGGCCGTGAACCAAGTCGTGGGGGCGCTGATTAGCTTCACCGTAGGAGCGTACGTCCCATTTGACGTACTGTCACTCATCTTGATAATATTCCCAGTACTTTTCGGCATTTCTGTCGCATTTCTCCCCGAGTCGCCCGTATGGCTCTTGATGCAGCAGAAGGAATCCAAAGCCAGGAAGGCGCTGCAGTACTACCGCGGAAAGTAAACGCAATTTATTTTCAAGTCTTTATCGCTAAATTGATCAAATTGCTTTTTATGACAATTTCAGTCATCCTTGCAACATTACCCTACCTTATTATCCTTTTTTGCATTAGTTTTAGTACTACTGTTGTATTAGTAATTTTATGTTTACTAAAACGATTGATCATCGTTTTACTATTCATTTTTCTTACACTTATTCGGATTATTTATGTTTTACAATTAAATTTTTGTAACGTGCCTTGAATTTATTGTCAGGGATTGTGACATCACGGACGAGTTTGACAAAATGCAGGAAAATATTGACAAGACCATCATCGTCGAGGAGAAAGCCAGCGTCCGCGATTTGTTCCAACGCTCGGTGTGGAAGCCATTGTTGATTTCTATGGCCTTGATGTTTTTCCAGCAATTCTGTGGTTTCAACGTCGTAATCATTTACACGGTGAAAATCTTCTCTTTAGCGGGAAATACGGTGGACAAGCACACAGCCACCATTATTGTCGGCGCGGTCTTCCTGGTTGGTGGCGTAGTTTCCGCTTATTTGGTGGACTTTTACGGGCGTCGCATTTTGCTTTTTGTGTCTGGAACTACCATGTTCACCTCCTTGTTCGCCCTGGGGGCATTTTTTTACCTAAAAGAACAATGGGGCGAAACTGAAGCTGAGGAAAACTTGGGCTGGGTACCTTTAGCTTCGTTGATTATTTTCATTATCGGATTTTCGGCGGGATTCGGCAGCGTACCTTTCATTATTATGGGTGAATTATTTCCGATGAGGTTGCGACACATTTTGAGTCCCTTTTCGTCCTCGTTTTGCTCGCTGAGTACCTTTGTCATCGTAAGAACTTTCCCTGATCTAGCTGCCGTATTTCAGCTGTACGGTGCTTTCTGGTTTTACGCTTGTTGTACGGTGGCTGCCGTCGTTTTTGTGTACTTCTGCTTACCGGAGACTAAAGGAAAAACACTGGAAGATATTGATAAGTTGTTTAGTACAGAAAGGACCGATGAGAAGGAGTCAAGCAACTTATAAAGAAAAGAAAATGTTTGTCTGATGCTTCGTTATTAGTAAATTTTTTCTTACAAAAATTAAAAAAGGAATAATGCATTCAGCGTCCAAACCTTAAAAGCAACCATATAAATCCTTTCAGCAGACTAGCACAACCATCCATTATTCGCGTTCAACAATAGTCTCGCTTATATCACTACAATTACTGCATAATTGCCATTTGTACAGTATTGCCATCCTCTAATCATTACAACAATTAGTACATTATTGGCGCCCCTGTTGTACTTGGTTACGTTTCGCGTCAGTGATGCACGGATGGCTTATTAATTTTTTTTTATTTTATTCGTTATTTAGTTTTGTTTATTCGCGTGAGAAAACGTACGGGGGGCGCCAATAATGCACTAATTGTTGTGATTTACCCGTAATGATTAGAGAATGGCAATACTGTACAACTGGCAACTATGCAGTTATTGTAGTGATATAAGCGAGCCTATTGTTTAATGCGAATAATGGATGGTTGTGCTAGTCTGCTGAAAGGATTTATATGGTTGCTTTTAAGGTTTGGACGCTGAATGCATTATTCCTTTTTTAATGTTTGTAAGAAAAATTTAGTTTATTTATATCGTTTCTTTTTCTGTGGAACAGTAGTGAATAATAGCGTATTCCTGTTTGTTTGAAACGGAATTCCCGAGTACATGTAATATAGTTAGCTCTTCCTCTTCAGCTCACCCAAATCGTTTCCTCGCCTTGAAAGATTTCATCCTCAAGCTCCTCGACACCAGCGACGCATGCGTCCTTGTAATGCGAATTGATTTCCTTGAGTTCAATCAGAGCCTCTCTAACTTTTGATACATCAACTATACTTCGCCAATCCCGTCTGTCTTTTGTCATAACTCCTTTAACAAGTATGCGCACTCTCCCACCAAAAGATAGGCTCTTCGGTATCATGTTTGCGTTGTCTTGTAGGGGCAGGGGCAGGGTCAAATATATAACCCTCACTTTTAATGCAAGTACTTGAACAAAAGCTGGTTTCTTACCAGATACCGTGCCAAGGCGAATAACGGTTTTGAAGCTCCTAGTAAGTTGAACAAGAATCCGTTCAAAAGGGTTCAATGTAGAGAGTTCCTCTGGAATGGCATCAGACTTCAATCCATTCATTGCGGAACGTACTGGTACATTATCGCGAGAGAAAGAGTTGTTGCAATTCTGGCATAAGTACCAGATGCCATACATTTCTTCAACGTCCTTGTCTGATTCGCAGCCATACTTGGACACAAGTATGAACGCAGTTTGTCACAAGCAGATTGTAGAAACACGTCTTTCTTGACCAGCGTAGAAAACTTTCTCACGTGCCTCTTAGTCTGAAATCTTTCGCAACAGCAACAAACGACTTCATGTTCGTCGTCAATCTCCTGCGTGAACCATGTACCGTACATTCTATCGAATGCTCTGTACGAATGAGTTCTTCATTCACACCAAGTCGACTACTGGCACGTCAGCTTCCCAAACATTCCCATAGTTTGTCAATTTTCTGCACTTGATAAAATGCTGACAGTGCCCCTTTTAGTTCGCCAATTGCGAGGCAAAAAGAAGTAAAGTCCCCCACTGCACTAGATTGTTGTAGTTCTTTGTGGATTCTTACAAAGCGCTGATAAGGATAAAAATAATGTCTAAGAAATGACCGAAGTGTACAATAATAAGCAACAACAAAAAAAACTGTACTTGCCAATTCACAGAGGTCTAATTAAGCTTCTCGAGGCTGATTAATTTCATTAAAGGGTGAAGGGACTTGAAGCTTCAACCAATCCCTGTCCATACAAAAAGGTAGACCACGAATTATGAAAAAATACAGTGAAAGATGTAGAAGTATTGATGGTCACAGTTCTTTCCTCCATTTCAGGCTGCACGCATATTTTGACTGTTGTTTGGTTCACATTTCTTGTATTTCTTGTAAAGATAGACGTCGCAATTCTTGTAAAGATAGACCGGGCATTTTAGTTCGACAGTTAAGCCATTTTTATATTTACTGTGCTGAAGTGGCCTTTGTAAAATATAGTGTCTATTCTTCCAACCAATTCAGATGTGTCAGTCAGAACTTTTGCTCAAAAAGGCCCAATTCGCTATCAAAATTCGCGGTCGGCCTTTCACTTCGTAAACGATTGGTAAAGCCATTCCGCCCCTTAATGAAAGTAAATCAGCCTCGAGAGGCTTAATTAGACCTCTGTGGTTTGGGACGTACATTTTTTTGCTCATTACTGTATTATAATGACAGCTTAGTTCGCGGACGCAATTCAACAAACTTTTACACAAGGGATCGTCAATACAGCTATTTGAGTGCACTTTGAAATCTCGCAGGCACAATCTCACACTTGTCCACCCTTAAGGCGTAAGTCCACGGTGGAAGTTTTTTCCGAAAGTTGGAAGGAAGGTTTCCTTTGGGAAGACAAAAATGCTCCCTTTGGAGGTTCAACATTATCAACAGCTCCTGCTTAGTGATCGGTCCGTCTGTAAAACGCTTCTTAATGCTCCTGTTACTAATTTGCCTAATTACTTACTAATGTCTTCCTTCCAACTTTCGGAAAAAACTTCAACCTTGTACTTACGCCTTTAGAACGGTAGAAGGCAAGTCTTCAGCAATTACATCACCTAAGTGCCTGAAGAAAGAAGAAACTTTTTGAAACGAACCTAGTCTAAAAACACAAAAAGGTGAGCAAGGCCACTATTTTCAAGTGTTTCGGGACTGTATTCATTCTCGTAATTACGTCCCATCTCTAAATGTTATACTCCGTATGCGTCCACTGAAAACCGTAAAGCTTTTGTACTACCAGTGGTTACAACTGTCTTTGCCCATTCCCAAAAGCAAGGTTCAGAATAAACAGTATGACACTTATTACCCCCAAGTGCGAAGACGGTAATTCGTTGATGACTCGACGTAGTACGTCATAAAAAAGTTCAGAATGCAACAGATCTTTCGATAGATTCTCCAATGAGCATCTGTCAAACTCTGCAGAGAAAAATCTACACTTACGTTGTATCTTCTCACCAAGCTCCTTTTCCATAGAATAAGACCTTTTGCACAAAGCTTCAGCAGTATCCAGTGCTGACGCTGCTTGTTGCTCCAATTGTGCACGTTGAAGTGCTGTGGGATGACCCTAGGAGCACGCATATTATCAAACCGAACTCTTCTTTTTTCTTGGCCCGCCTCGAACCCGCACCGCAAACTTCATACGGACGGTACAGTTCACTGTGCCTCAGTCGTGACGTCAAGAAACCCCTCCTTTTCTGACCTGAACCTTTCTGACCTGAACCCTGGCGTGACGTAGCAACGAAAAGTGCACGAAAGAATGCGAACTGAATGCAAGATGTTTTCCAAAAGATTACGAATATCTGCCCTCTCATAAGACTCACAAACATAAAATAATATAAATCCGACTATAGGATTTTTTCCTGCATTTTTCAGTAACGTAACACGTGCCAGTAGCTTGTGTCGTTTCAGAGAAAACCGAGTTCCTTTTTTCCCACCACGAATGCATTATTTAGGGGTTATTCTCACCTAGAGCATAAAGGCTTATGCCTATGCTTCATTTGTGTTCCTCTGGGCCTACCCGCTGTCGTTTTTCAGCTAGAGGCGGAGACAAAGCTAGCGTTGTTTAATACCTAAAGTTGTTTACCATGTGACAACTTGCTCAGCCCCCTTCTTTAGTCCAACTGTGTTTTGTCGATGAAGGTTGAGAGATAGCTGGAACCAGGGAAAGTGCATTGTTTACTTTTCCCTTCCTTGTGCCTCAATTATGCAGCTGTTATGCCCTTATGCTCTAGGTGAGAATAACCCCATAGAGTACTACCGTACTCTATAGATACTGATATTGACAAAAATCCGAGCAATGTGAATATACTTGGGAAATCGTTAAGCAGAAAGAAATTATCATAAATGGGTTGTTTAGTGCAATGCTTTCTTTTTATATAGAATAAATTATGTACTAAATTTGTCTTTAAAACGTTTCTCAAACTATACATTTTTTAAATAAAATTCTAATCAAGCTGCTTCCTGGGGCCGTGTGCTTGAAGCGCGCCATAAGGACAACTACGAACGGTAAAGGAACAGACAAAACGCCGGAGATCACTACGAGACCGCGGGAGATTGCGCGATATTATATGAGAGGGCGCGCGGCGAGCGGAAGACAAACTAACTCATTGGCCTATAGTGGCTTCCGCCTTGTCCGTCCGCTTGGCTAACCGAATTCAAGACGTAGGTTTCGTTGACTCTTTTGTCGTCGCCATAACCTGTAGCGGTAAGAAGACAACAGTTTCTGCAAAGGAGATATTAAGCGCCATCGTAAAGTCTTGCGTGATAATATCTAATCGCACCTGACGGCGCACGAAAAGGAAAAGAAAACTGCTTCGCTTTCATGACTGATTCTCCAAGAGTATTGCTCCGTAGCCAGCTTTTTGGGTGACATGGCGCCACCACAGGCAAATTTCTTGATCTGAGAAAGACTAGGCCAACATGAAGAAAAAGCAAGCAAAAGTAATCCCAAAATATATAGAAATACTATTCAAGACTTTTTCGGACGGAAACAACGAGATTACAAATACGATTAGCAACAACCCTATAAGACTCAAAAGGAAAAAAGTGATTCAGCTTATGCAAGGGAAAAAAAAGCCAACAGCACCCGATGTTCCCAGGCGTTCACGCATCCAAGAACATAATTTTCAGTTCCAGTGGAACCCATTTATAACGATATCGGATATAACGATAACCCGCCTATAGCGATACAAAACTTACGGTCCCGTTTTAGTCCCATTTAACCCAATGAGAACGATATTCGGTTATACCGATATCGCTTATAACGATAATTCGCATTAACTGATATACTTTTGAAGCCGCATGTGGTATCTGGCAATGGTTAATGATTCCGGATATAACGATGCCCTTTGACATATTGATGACACTAATTCTTTAGCCCTGAAAGGGGTGTCAGTAATTTCCTGGAAAGAACGACTGTGTAACAGGTTTTCAAAACAGGACGTAACTAGCTTTCACCACCTTTCACCTTCGACCTCTCTCGTTGGCAATCTTCAGTTCAGCTTATTTTTTTCCCCCAATTTGTATTTCTTTCCCCTATGTATAGGCAAGTTCTGATATACCAATACTCCGCTTATACCGATATCGACTGTCCGGTCCCGAGACCATCGTTATAAGCGGGTTCCACTGTACATTATCATTTGCATAAAAAGATATGTTACTAATGAAGGGTAAGGTACAATATTTCTCACCTTGGTCCCAGGGAAGGAGGATAGAAGAGGAGTTTGCGAGCGGCTTCATGATTTTACTACTTCTTTCTATTGGAGTGGATAGGCCTATACCGATGTTGATTTAAAGGTCTTGGATCCGAGAAGGTTTTTGGATTTAAAATGAACTTTTAGTGTGGACAGCTGCTGTAACAGCTTAACGCGTTCTTCATGTACTGTACAGTAGTTTTGTGCTGTGCAAGGACGTAGGCAGGAATTTTCAAAAGGTACGCAATCCCCCTTTTTGGGGCCACTCCCCCCCCCCCACTCCCCCAACTTTTTCTAAGGACAAAAAGGACTACTTAACTCATGTGTTATTTTTATTATAACAATATAGACGTCGTCAGTCTTTACATGGGTCAAAATAATTAACTAATTTTGCGACATTAACCTCATTATTGTGATGTAGGCTATTTCGAGCACACCCGCACTGTAAAAAAGGGTACCGAAAACAGGTATTTGTTGGCCACCTAAAATCAGAGTAACTACTCAAGATGGGTACATATACCTAAGAAAGGTGTTTACCTACCGAAAGGCAGTAGATTTTATGCCCCGAAGGGTTGGGCTTCCATTCGTACGAGCAATAACGGTAGCCTTTGCCTAAAATAGGCAGCCTCCTCTCGCCGAAAACGAGTAGCCTTTTTTTCATCAAAAATGAGTAGCTTGTGTTCGAAAATAGGTGGGAGAAACACACAAAAAACTGTATTTCAATATTGCGTACTTTGTTTGAGTTAACTTCCTGGTGTATTATAGTGTTCTATTATTGCTCAAATTACAATTTTAAGTTTCCCAATAAGCACGATCTGAGAAAATAATATTGTGCTTTTATTGTAATCATAAAAGTTTCCTTGCGTCAGTTGCCATTTGAGGGTTTCGAATGATTCATCCGCTAATCGTGCTGGTTCACGATGTAGAAAGATTATATTGTGATCTGATAGCAAATGTTTCCTTTTCATCACAGTTATTATTCAACTTATTTAAGTGTACGGCAGCTTTACCGCGACCAAGAAAGTGTGTGTAAACGTATGATGTCTATTGTATCATTCCCATTTCTTCTAAATATTTGTAAGTGCCTTTGTCCTGTGTGCTAAGCCCTTTGCCGTAGTCTGGGACAATTTAGCACCTCGATTGTCCAGCCTTGACCCCAACGTTGGCAATACGAGTCGACGTGGGTCAAGAAGGAAGTAGTTAGAAGAAGAAGTTCGCAAAGCAAAGGAGAGATATGGGAAAGCGAGGAGTGTGACATTATTGAAAATAGTGAAATTGAGTAAAAATACATTGGCGAAGGCAACAATACGAAACTTACAGTGCACTGTTTACCGAGTGAAAAATGATACTTATTTCAAGTATATATGTGGAATAAGGACAATGTTGTGGAATAAAAATGCTGCTGCGTCAGATCAACGAATATGTGGAAAGAATGGATTTTAAAAATTGTTTTGTATTTTAAAATGTAACACATCATGTACTTCGTTTAACATGTATTTTTTAAAACTGTTGTGTATTTTGACATGTAACCTAATGTGCTTTGTTTCAGATGTGATTTTCAAATTGTTGTGCATTTTGTAATGTGACCAAATCGTATACTTTGTAGGAGATGTATTAATAATTTTTAAATAGTTTTTATTGATTTGTGATTTGTGATGTTGCTGCCTGTAAATAGTGAATGTGGAAAAAATACACGATATGATTTTTAAACAGAGTAATTGGCGCTTTGAGTGTGCCAAAGCGTACTTATCGCTTTACTGGGACGGAGAGCGGCTTTCGTGACGTGGGAGTAAGCGCCTCCGTAACTCCAGACGAGTCAGTGGTAGAATGCGTTAGTGTTAAAAAGAGGTTACCAAAACGAGACTTACGTTCAATGTTGGATGTATTGAAACATTGTCACATAACAAAACTACAAATTCACTAAAGGATTTGATCTTACGCAAAGGAACCGCGCTGTTGCGTTGGTGGTACGACACTGCCAGCTTCGATACAATTCTGTAACGAAGCTGACTCGGGACGCTTACATCCGTGGGAAAGGTTTGAAAGATGTCAACCTGAATTGCATGCCAGAGTTCGAAATAGGCGCAATAGGCCGTAAAGATTTGTCACACTTTCTGTGTAGGGTGTGTTTCGCCGTTCGCAAACAAGGCACTATGGCTCGTCCCAGCCTCGCATCTTCACATCTGGTCGAGTGGTGGCGAGTATAAAACTGGGAAAGAGCTCGGGGAGGATGCTCCGGTTATTGCACCGTAGCCTCCCTTTCCCTTTCGTTGAGACAAACCTTTCCCACGTTGTTCCGTAAAATCAAACTTTGTCGAGAACATTGAGTACTAATTTAGGCAATTGTGCCCCTTTTAATGGCTATTAACATTACCTATTATCGGGTTTTTTATACCAAAAAAAGGTAGGGTTACATACACAATTTCGGTATAAAATAAGCTGAAATTCGGTATTGTACTTGCCAAAAATGAGATATAAAGGTACTGATTAACGGCGCGGATAAAACACCTTTTATTGGTAGCTAGCCTACCGATTTTCGGGGTTCTATCAAAATACCGTTTATAGGTATTTGTTTCGCACCGATTCTGTTCCCGCGCTTTTAGGTGCTTTTTTCCCCGATAACCGAAGAACTTTTCTTACAGTGCGTACGAAAATAGTTGCGGTTATTTTGCGTTTGAAACGCATGATTGCCGCTATATTAACGCAAGTCAATGATGTATACCGCATTTCTAACTGAGGCTTTATATCTGTCGTTTTACGCCCGACTTTTACTTCATTAATATATCAGTTAAAGTTCAGGTAAGTGAGAATCTGACGGCATCAAAGAATGCATTAAAAAACAAGTTATATGAATGTAGAAATCACTATGAGCTCAGTTATGTTTCATGTGAAAGTGAATTATGCGTGAACTACAATAGCTTTATTTGTGGAAATTACGTGAAAATCATCTCGAGTTAATTTATGGTGTACCTACAATTTAGCTAAAAAATTATCAGATTAAAAGATTGCAGTATGTTAACTTGAAACATTGACTAGGTGGTAGGTGTTATAATTTTATTTAAAATTTAATTATTTAAAATTTTGTAAAAAACTTAAATTTAAGTGAAATTTATTTAAATTTTCATTTTAATTATTATTTTCAAAAATGATGCATACTTCTTCTGACAGTAAGAAACCCGCAATTATTTTAATTTTCATTGTATTGAAATAAGTATCATGAATACCTCCAAGTAATCAATTACAACAAACACTTCCCAAGAAAAAACACTAATAAAATAAACACAATTGAAAAAAGTAAACACAATTACAAAAAAGTAAACACAATTACAAAAATTTAAACACAATTACAAGCCCAATCACGAAAGAAAGGCACAATTACGAACATGGTTGCAAAACACTAAACAATACAAACACAGTTACAGAAAATTACACACAATTACAGAAAAACAAGCAATGCAAACAACCAGAACATTAAAACAATGGCTCAAATGACAAACAAGACATATTAACTCCTGTGCATTTCACAAAACACAATTAAACACAGTTCTCATCTGTTCATAATCCACGTCATATCCATGTCAAATGTTTTCACTTTTTCCACGTTTTAAAGACAGTGAACAAAGACGTACATGTTTCAATCGAAACATAGAGCAGGCTGACCCCTTATAGAACACAGGAATATGCACACGTATAATAAACAGGCTTTCGCAGAGTTTTACTTTTGTGTAGTGGATGCTGAAAACGGACCCTGGCCGCTACCAGGAGCAATTAGTACCTCGATTTCCTTGTCCGAGGAATCCTATGGGATTCCCGACGTTGACAATACGAGGTGATATCTAGGAAAAACCGAGGTCACAATTTGTCAAACAATTTGTCATTCACAGTAACTGGCCTACCCACAGGGAAGAAGCAATATCCCTATTTTTTGTTAAGAAAAATTATGGATATTGTGTTGGAGAGTGAAGACGCATGATAAGGACACTCATTGCAAATTTAGTAATTAAGAAACCAAGTTCTTTAAAAAATAGTCGACGAATCTTACTCGCACAAGTAAGAGTATATTGTTAAGAACTGGAAGAAGACAATTTGCTCTGAATGAGAAGCTGGAGTATGCGGAACAAGAGTTCCGTAACACGCACAGAAACATAAGAGTTTCAGGCAATGCACAAGGTTGTTGTGTGACTCTAGATTGTTGAAAGAATTTGGAGGTCTTCCTTCGGACAATTTAATCCAAGAGTCGAAACCATCCCACAGTATTTAAGAACTACAAATAAAGTTGCCAAGGCGTAAATAAAGAATCCTGCGGAAAAGAGGGCGTAAAGTCCTCCTTTCATGACTCCAAATTACTTGGAATCTAGTTTATTCCCATTTGATTGGTATTAATATTTCGCAGCCAATAACAAAAAAAAAATCAGTGGACACATGTGTTATTAATTGAAAGCAACAGTGTATTAAAAATATGTGAAATCTGTTGCAAATCATATTTAGTTATTTAAAATCTAACTAGAGTATTAGTGACAATTATAGCTTACACGTAAATAATATTCGTTCACTAGAACATGCGTATATTTTGGTAAAAAGGTTTGGGAGTAATTCAATTTCCAGTTTGATACTGATATTTCATAAATAAATTGGAACCCAATTAACTATATTCGCTCAGAAGAAAACAAACAGGCCACGTATAACCTTTGGTTAAAATTGTCTCATTGTATAAATCTTATGGTTTTAATTTTCTCGAAAAATTGGTGTTTTTCTTCTGAAAGCACACAGTGGTGGACTGTGTCTGTCACACCGGTTACAAAAATATAATACGTCATTACCTACACTCTAAAAAATTTCGACCAATTTTATGTCGAAAAAAAATACCAGAAACTGCAAAAACTAGATACGTAATTTTTTATTACCTATATTTTTTATAGGGAAGTTGTAACCTAAAACTGGTAAATAAAAAGGACTCACAAGTATTAATTGGAAACGACTGAAAAGCGGTAATTAAACATTACCGAAAAATGGCTATTAA
>JAHZNP010000806.1:0-12583 GCA_020615345.1 Triops cancriformis
AATGGGGCTAGTTCTTACGCAGTCCTACAGTGCGGCGCTACGGTCATTGAAAAAACTGACCTCTAAGTTGCATACTGCGGCAGTCTCTATGGTAGTACCATACGTGTAAGTCAAAACAAATTTCGAGTTTCCCCGTTTTAGCGCGTTTTTATTTAGTATTAATACATGCTGGAAGTCAAATTTTGATTACTTCAAATTCAAATTCAAACAATGGAATATAAGATTTATTTATGACAAGCCGGTAGGATGGGCCCCTAGACTCGTGGGGCCATGGCCCAGTTGGCCCATGCGGAAAGACGGCCCTGCTTGCGAAGTCTAGTTCAGAGTACGGACGAAGAGTACACCGTTTTAGCTTATCTAATAAGAAATTTTGTATATTCATAATATATATTTTAATTTCTGGTAGTTTTAGAATTGTTCAATTTCTGGATTTTAATTAAAATTTAATTTAGTTTGATTTACTTTTCCGATATATCTGTTTTGGATATTTTGCGTTGGTCCACTTATCCACTCCACAAGGGGATCTACGCCAAATATCTCAAACTTCTAAACTGTTCGAAAATGTCGATATGCTCTCGTTGTTATGCTTTGGTTTTTACACCTTCCGTACGGATGCGCCACAAGACTATGTGGGAGTTTCTCTCCCCCTAGCTTTATTTTACCTTGAGCGCGACCCTACGCAATTAAAATATTCACAATATTTGTAAACAATGATCAGCTGTAACGTAAAGCTTCACAGCTCAGAGGTTTAGAACGCAGCTGAAAACATTTTTTTCATCACTACCCTTCGCTTTAATCAACCTGCAAATTCTGTATGAGTTTTCATATCGAATAAGTTTAAAATGGCGTGGACAGTGCATTTAGTAGGCGGACCACGTCGGGTTAACCACGCTGCCGTTACTGTCGGAGACAAAATTTACTCCTTTGGTGGCTATTGTACTGGTGAAAACTTCCAAGATTACCGTCCAGTCGACGTCCAAGTTCTAAACACTGGTAAAATCTATAAACTTGCTTGTATTTTAAGTCTTAAACAAAGTTATTCATAATATTTATGGGCCTTGGATCCTCTAATGTATTTTCGCTTGATTCTTTTCACGCTTTTAGTCAATTATCGATGGACAGTTTTGCCCACTGTTACGTCAGAAGAACCAGAACGCTGTGTAGCGCCTTTCCAGCGCTACGGTCATACGGCTGTAGTTTACGGAGAAAAGATTTTTCTCTGGGGTGGAAGAAATGACGAACGAGCTTGCAATGAACTTTTCTGCTTCGATACGAGTATTTCCTTGCACATCTGTATACTTTTCTCTAAAAAAACATGCGATTCTTCGTGGCATCTCACTTTTAGTCAAAAGAAGTTTTCCTTCTAATGAGCTTCATTTTATCTAATTTTCATTATAGATTCTTCACAAGCTTTGTCATTTGTTTATTAAAACTCCACACTACTTCTGTTTGTTGTTGATGTCTTTCGCCTTTTCGTAATTTCTTTACTAATACCTTTAAACTTTTTCATTAATATATAGACTTTCTTAAATAAAGCCAAATTACCTGGTGTTCATTCGTATTTTGATTGATTGTTTTTTGTATTTATTACAAGTTACACACATGTGGACTTGTCCCAAAGTTTCGGGACAAATTCCCGGTGCACGCGATGGTCATTCGGCGGTGGTGATTGGTCACTATATGTACATTTTTGGCGGCTACGAGGAAGACGTGGAGATGTTTTCTCACGACGTCTATGCGTTAAATTTGCGTACTTTCGTCTGGCAGTTTCTCCACATAAAAAGCGAGCCTCCTTCGTACCGCGATTTTCATTCTGCGACTGCCGTTGGTAACCGAATGTACATATTTGGAGGGCGGGGCGATGTCCTGGGACCCTACCACTCAGAAGAAGAGGTGTATTGCAACCAGCTGCATTACTTGGATATTAGTACCCTCAAGTGGCACCGCGTTGAAGTATCAGAACCGATCCCTACTGGCCGCCGGTCCCATTCTGCCTGTGATTACTGGTTTCGTTTATTCCTCATATTACCCCGACTAAGTTATATAAATAATACAGTAACAAATGAAGTATTAGAAGAAGTAATAAAATAATTTAATACTAGTCAATGAAGAAAATAAACTTAAAATTAGCCGAAATAAGAAAAGAAAACTTTACTTGAGTGCTATTAAATTTGTACTATTAAGGTTATCAAATTGTGGCATTCCAATTTGGGGCTTTTGTGCTTTAGTTGCTTATGAAGGAAACCTGTACATATTTGGAGGCTATAACGGCTTGGAAGACGTTCATTTCGATGAAATTTGGTGTTACCATCTTGGTAAGTGGAAGTTTCTGTTTAGTGTTTCCCTTTTTATTCCAAAAAGGGATTATGTCAGTAAAAAAATACTAGTACACTGTTCATAAAATATAGAGCGTAATCAGTGGAATTTGGTCAAACCCATCGCAATTGGTCCTTGCCCGCGTCGGAGGCAATCCTGCTGCGTGGTTGGCAACAGAGTTTTCCTTTTCGGTGGTACGAGGTAAGGAAATTTCATGGGCCTTTATTTTATGTTGCTTTTTTGTTTAAGTCTGACATACTACTTTTGTTGAGTTTTATTATTGTCACTCATTTTTCTTTTTTTTCCAATTCACTTTTATATTTTTATAGTCGTTTTTACTTAATTTTTAAGTATTGTACAATAAAAATGAAAAGAACTATTGAAATTAAAATAGAGAAATTTTCTCTATTAGTTTACTCATATGTATTTGTTTTAAGCATTTTTTGTTTTTACAACTTTTGTGTTCATTATTATTTTGTTCAGTTTTGTAACCTTTACTTTCATATTGTTCGTAATTTTATTTTTATGATCATTTTTACTACTTCTATGTATTTATTTCATATTTCGGTAAATTTAGTCCTGATCCTCATCCAATAAGACACTTTCATCGCTCGCGTCGATTAGTTAGCAGCATGAGGGAGCCCAAGCTGATGGATCATAACGATCTCTTTGTCTTAGATTTCGGTAAGTTTTGTTAAATTAAAATTTTCAGGTCAGATTCAACTTTGGTTTTGCATCTCCCGAATAGCGCCTTCGTTAAAAACGTTGTGTATACTAAAAGTGATCGAGTGCGGACAAGATACGCGGCAGCTGCCCAGGATTATCCAGTTCGAAATTAAAGCTATGACTACCAATAATACAATAACCAAAAATAGATATAACGCAGGATGAAACTTTGTACGAAGTGCGTGTAACGTAATGGAGATATTTAAACATATTGAAAATAAAATTGGTGCATCTGGTGAAAACAGAAGTGTCGTTGTTTTTCGTTGTTGTTGCATGTTTCTGTTGTCTACTACAGAACTTATTAGACACGGTGCATTAGCGGAGCGATCTTAGAAACTGTTTACTCGTTATATTCCGCACCAACAGACTCCAGTTATGATTAGCCTACTCCAAACAAAGTTTCAGGATTCCGTCACTGACTTGGCTACTGAAGTAGACGCCATGTTAGGTGCGACGCGTACTAGGTGACCTGCTCAGAAAACATTTCATCAAAGCAGGCCCGTCGCTAAGGGGGGGTGAGGGGGCGCCCCCCCTGGCAAAGCGTTGCCCCCCCCTGACAAAATTGGTGTCATAAAAAAATATTAGGTACCTTTTGACATTAATATCAGCTTCTGCACTTTTTTGTTGCATATGCTATAAGCAAAGCCGTATTTAGGGGGAGAGGGGAAGTTTGCCCCCCCCCCACGAAATGTTTCCAATCAATAAAAATTTAGGTTGTCTTCGCGTATATTACGCTGGAAAATGTACTCCAAAGTAAGTTCTGTGTTTATTCAGAGTTTTCAAGATCTAAAAGCCAGCTTTTTTATGTATCGCCCTTTTTAATTTACGAAATCAGCGAGAGGGAAGGTGAGTTGCCACAACTTTAAACGTTCTTTCTCCGTTGCACCCCTTCAGGCTTACGCTGCGTCTCCCCTACGTGTAACGTTCCCGTAGCTTTTTTTCTAGTCTAAGGCTACGGTACATCTGACCGTGCCCTATAGGAAAAAATCACATGCTACACGTCAGCGATTTCGCCAAACTACTAAGAATTTCATTAAACAATCTCGATAGTAAAGTTTTGAATCGTAATATCTATAGCACATCGTCGAGGCTTTGTTAAAAAAAAGTTATTCGTAAATTTGCAAAACGAGTCAATTTAAAGTTTTTTCAGAAGAGCAATTTCCAAGGTTCGATCGCAAGGTTCGTATGAACCATTTGAAAGTATGCTTCGAACGAAAATGGAATTCAAATTCAAATCAAATTCAACGATTTTGAATTCCGTTATAGCCGATAAATTAGGAAAACGACGCTTTAATGCCTCCAACATTTATTGTACAATACTCGTCAAAAACATCGGGCCAAACAAGCCACCCTATGCTAGCGTCCCGCACCACTGGGAAGGAAGCCTTGCAGGTCAAAAACGTTCGAAAGAGAAAAAAGTGGGACACCGCTCGCGCCACTGCCGTGGCGGTAGGAGAGGTAAATTTGTTGGGCCCGATATGTTTGACGAGTACCGAACATACCTTGAAGTCGCACGCTTAAAAGAAGCTTATTCCCCAAAAAGTTTACATTTTATTAGCTTTTTACAAATTGACTGAAAACATCCTAAAAAAACTCGACGATGTGCACTAGATGCTACAATGGAAAACTTTACTGTTGAGATATTTGTACGAAATAATGAGTTTTGTCAAAAGTACTGACGCCGTTAAGCAAGAGATTCCCCTATATCATGGTTAGGTACACCGGAGCCTTCAAACTGAGAAACTTCACCGTGGAGGAAAGACTTTGATATAAAGAGAAAGACTTAAAAAGTTTATCTTTCCTTTCAATTCACAGGAGTGATAGCATGTCTCCTGAACAGGTTTTGGAAGTTTTCCCGGGTAAGAAAAATCGGCGGCCAGATTTCGTGCTGTAAGATTTTACATTTCCATGTTTGAAGTTCTTTCCGCTTGACTTTCCCAAATTTTTCAATAGTTACAAAATAGTACGTTAAGTATTTTTAAGTTATTTTTAAGTTATAAATGCATATATTTCCCTAATTATTGATAACTGTTAAATAATAGTTATATTAACACCATTGTTCCGGACGAAACGTCCGTAAAGGAATAAACACCAACCGTATGATTGCCAAACACGAGTCCGTAAAGGCTCTATGCACAGGCACAGACAAGGGGGTAGACTTTCGCGCCTACGAGTAATAAACGTCAACCGAGTTCGACGCAATTGCGTGGGGTTAAACTCTTAACCCCTTTTCTCACGTTCCCCAGACGTTAGTCGAAACCACCCTTTTGCCTGTGCCCGTATGTAACAGTTGCGAACTCTTCTTATGTCTGGATTTTCTTGGGCCCAATTTTTACTGGAAGAAAAGTATTCAGCGTTCGGGCTCCACCAAGAAAACACTTGCTTTCCAACCCCTGTGTTTTAACTGATTGTGAATGTGTGCGACTTGTATCCCAGCAATGTAGTAAGAGTAAAACAAATACAATCCAGTTCTTTAAAACGAAACTTAAACATCAAGAATTAGAATTTAGATAACGAGAGATTGGTGTTTACATTTGGTGCCGAAACCCGGGAACTGAATTTCAAGATTCTTAGAGATGGCCAACGCAAATTTGACCTTGGAAATGGGCCAGCTCGAAGAAAACTCTGAAGCAGGGACGATGATGGAAGTTAAGGCGCAGCGAACCATAACGAAGACCAGACTTACTAAGCGCATTGGTAAGATTCGCGGATGTATCCAACGATCGGAAGGAAGATCCGTAATTCAGACGCTGAGGAAGGACCTGATTGAACTACATGAAGAATGTTTGGAATGGAGTAAACGATACGAAGCTTTGAGCGGTCAAACCCAGACGAAATGGAGCGAAGATATTCGTCAAGACTATGAAGCCTGTATTTTGGAAGTCGACGAGTATGTATTGAAACGCACAACTCCATCTTCAAATTCGTCGACCGTCAGCAAGCAGCGTACAACAAAACAGGTCCCCACCGAGAGGAACTCTGCGCAAGAAGACGAGCTACTTATGCAGCTACTTTTACAAGAACTCGCGGTTGAAAGAACCCGCGAAACGATTGAGAGCCTGCGTAAAGAACGCCAGAAGCCTGAACCCGGCAATCTAATTGAACCTCCTACGTCACGTAGAAGCAGCGTGCGATCGACGTCTTCCGAAGCAAGCCTTTTGATGTTTTGAGACGAAATTGATGAAGAAGGGGGAACGCAGCATCGCAATGGGCCGGCTCCAGTCTTTAATCCGCCTGACATTTGGATTGAAACAACGGGTACCAGGCGAGCCGCGAATACTCCTACAATGGAAGGAGTTTTACCTGGAGTGGCCATGGCGCCTTGGTTAATGGGTGTAATGCCGAAGTTGGAAGCGTTCGACGGTAACCCCCGTAATTGACCGCTTTTCATCGCAAACTTCAAGGACCTGGTACACGATATCATCCCATCCGATGCGCAGAAACTGGCGATCCTTAGAGAGATGCTGACGCCAAGAATAAGAGAGAGTATTGCCGAGTCTTTACACAGCCCAGTACTCTACAGGCAAGCGTTAAAGGAATTAAAGAAGTATGGCGACCCACAGTTAATAGCCCGCACGTACGTGAAGACTTTACTTGAAATACCCGCACTGAAGAATGGTGAGTTTGAAAATTTACGCGCATTCTCGGAGAAACTTCACAGCTCCGTTAGCAACCTGAATCACAACGGATACGTCCACGAGCTGTCGTCCATAGCTACTTTAGAACAACTCATAAGCAAACTGCCGCCCTACATGCGAAGCAAATGGGGAAGACATGCCGTACGTTTCCATCCCCGTTCACCAACGCTCCTAGACTTCGACAAGTGGTTCGAACAATTGGTAAGGGGAGAAGCGCTGGTGCAACCGACTGCCCATCCCTTCGAGATGAAAGCTGAACGAGCTAAAGGCCAAAGAAGAGAAGAAAGACGATTATCCCATTCGAGCGTTCCCAAATACCGTAACCCGAGTACCGTACTAGCAACGAACTTAAGCCAGCACAGCGATTATCCAAAGGATTGTTTCGCCTGTAAGGGACAGCATCAGATTGAAAGATGCGACGAATTCGCCAAGCTGACGTTAGATGCCCGAATGAGTCTTGCTAAGCAAAAGGGCTGCTGTTTCCGATGCCTGGGCCGAGGACATCTTAGCAAATAATGCAAGATAAATAATTTATGTGGAGTCGACGACTGCAGGGCAAGACACCACAGTCTTCTTCATAGCGCGTCTCGAGGGCCTGGACAAATCCCACATCACACGATTAAGGAAGCCGTAACCTATCAAGATTCGGGACTGTGTGTCAACGTCGTTTCGTCAGCCGAAGCAGCAACCGGAGTCCTCGTCTCTGTAATGCCGGTCCGCGTTAGAGCAAATGGGAATTGCGTCGACACGTTCGCGCTACTCGACAGCGGCAGCGAACTGTCCTTAGTACGGCAAGATGTTGCTGCCAAGCTAAAGTTCCAAGGAAAGCCTCAACGACTTACGATTGGTACCTTCCATGGTCAAGATCCTGATATAGAAGCCACCCGGGTTGGCTTCACCATTGAGTCCCGAGACGGATTGGCATCAGTAACCGTGACGAACGCTCTGTCGATTCCTCGTTTAAACGTCTCCAGGAAAAGCATTGATTGGCCGAAGGTAAAGGAGAAATGGAATCATTTGGCAGATCTAGAACTACCAACGGTTGATGCCTCGCAAGTAATGGTCCTGGTGGGTATGGATGCCCCAGAAGCTCATCAGCAGTTCGACGCCAGCCGACCACCTCACGGCGTAAAGGCGCCCACTGCCCTCTTAACTCCCTTTGGATGGTGCGCTGTCGGGCACGTACCGATGAACTTATTGTCGTCGGCCCCTCTGAACTGCAACCTAATCAGGACTGCCCACCAATCTAGTAACGACGCTCTTCATGATATGGTAGAGAGATTCTGGACCGTTGAAGGCTTGGGAACCTCTACAGCGAAGCCTCCCGTGAGTCCGGCAGACCAGAAGGCCCTAGAAATATTTGAAGCGTCCCTCCACCACAATGGCGAACGATTCGAGGTTGGATTACCCTGGAAAACACCGGACGTCGCTTTGTCCGATAACCGGAACGTGGCGCTGAAACGACTGTTTACAATCGAACGCAAGCTGTCCCGGGATCCCAACTATGCGAAGCGTTATGAAGCCGTCATCGATGGATATCTCCGCCTTGACCACGCCAGGAAGCTGACCCACGATGAGCTTCAAGGACCGCCCGGCAGGACCTGGTACCTCCCGCATCATGGGTTCGTAAACCCGAATAAGCCGGAAAAGGTTCGGGTAGTGTTCGATGCCTCGGGTACGTGCGAAGGAGTCTCCCTGAACAGCGCCCTCTTACAAGGCCCAGACTTCATACTGAGCCTGTTCGGACTTCTGTTACGTTTCCGCGAAAACCCGGTGGCGGTGTCGTCAGACATAGAGGGTATGTTCCACCAAGTCCGGGTAAAGAAAGAAGACCAGGCTGCTCTCCGTTTCCTGTGGCGAAAGACAGGCGATACTTCAGCGCCTCAGACGTATCAAATGACCGCACAGATATTTGGAGCAGTCTCTTCGCCGTCGATTTGTATGTTCGTTCTACGGAAGACGGCAGATATGTTTGGTTCACACCGACCTGAAGTAGTTGAGAAGGTTAAGTCCAACTTTTATGTGGACAACTACTTGGATTCCTTGGAGACCGAAGATGAAGCCATTGAAATGAGTCAAGCGCTCACTGCTCTGCTGAAACGCGGCGGATTCAATTTGACGAAATGGCTCTCCTCCTTACGGAAATTTATGTCGAGCCTACCAGCCGAAGAGCGCCTGAATCCCAATCTGAATATGGACCTAGACGAGCTGCCAATCGAACGCACTCTTGGAGTCCTATGGAACCCGGACAAGGACCTGTTTTCGTTCCGAATAAACCTTGGAGAAAATCGAAACACGAAGCGCCACGTACTGAAGATCGTCGCCAGTATTTTTGATCCACTGGGCTGTTTGTCGCCGGTTATTTTAGTAGCAAAATCACTTATGCAGGAGATCTGGCTGCAGAATTTGGACTGGGATGACGACTTACTATACCCGCTATCGAGAATTTGGGAATCCTGGTGCGAAGAGTTGGAGTACTTGGAATCGTTTGCCATCGATTGTTGCTTCAAACGTCACGGAAACCGACCCAGCTTGGCACAACTGCATGTATTCTGCGATGCCTCGGAGATTGGCTACGGAGCCGTTGCTTACCTTAGACTGGAGTACCCATCCTCCGAGAACCACGTTTCGTTTGTTGCCGCCAAAGCTAGAGTCGCGCCGACGAAGCAGCTAACCATCCCAAGACTTGAGCTTCTAGGAGCTGTAATCGCCTCGAGGCTAACCGCGACCATATTGTCCGAACTACGAATTTCCGTCCATGAAGTTATTCTCTGGACCGACTCGACCACCGTATTGAAATGGCTTAACTCGCAGACCTGCCGTTTCACGACGTTCGTTGCCAACCGGGTGGGAGAAATCCTTAAACACACCAAAGCATCGCAATGGCGTCACATTCCAGGAGAATTAAATCCGGCGGACGACTCCACCAGAGGCCTGACAGCTTTGGAGATTATCAAGAAGGAACGGTGGATTAACGGACCATCATTTTTATGCCAACCGCTGGACAACTGGCCCCGTTCAAAGGCCGTTCACGATTCGTCGACGGTTGATCCGGAAACCTTATCTTCAGTATGGACCGGCCATTTAAGCGAACCTTCCAACGAATTAGACCATTTATTTGGAAAATGCTCGCGCTTGAACCGCTGTAGAAGAATTGTAGCATACGTGTTGAGATTTATCCGAAATTGCAGAGCTCGCACCGAATCTCGCGACTTTGGCCCTCTCGCAGCCATTGAACTTCGTAACGCAATGACGAAATGCTTGAAACTTGCCCAAACCTCGTCTTTCCCAGAAGAAGTACACGCTCTCGCAAATCCTAAATCTGTGAAACCAAGCTCACTTCTTGTGAAGTTCTTACCTTACCTGGATACAGAAGGCCTGATTCGTGCGGATGGCCGCATCCGACATGCTGAAATCGACCCGTGCGCCAAAAGTCCAATTTTGCTGTGCCCAAATCATCCGCTGACTCGTTTGATCGTCCTAGATGCCCACGAACGAACGCTACACGCTTCTACTGACCGAACTTTGGCTACCTTGCAGCAGGTCTACTGGGTTTTACGAGGAAGAGCAACCGTACAGAAACTTATTCGACGCTGTCTAGTGTGTCGCAAACTGAGAACACAACCGGCTCCACCGATTATGGCAGCCCTTTCCAAAGAACGTTTGCAGCCCCACAAACCACCATTCACCAATACTGGGATTGATTACTTTGGCCCCTTGCAGGTCGTGATCCACCGGAGAATGCACAAGCGGTATGGATGTATATTCACCTACCTAGTTACCCGCGCCGTCCATATAGAAATCGCTCATTCACTCGACGCCGACTCGTTCTTAATGGCTTTCCGACGATTCATCAGCCGACGCGGTTGCCCAGCGGTCTGTTTTAGCGACAATGGCATAAACTTAGTGGCGGGCGAGCGAGAGTTACGAGAAGGGTTGCTGAGACTTCAAACGCAGAAGCTTGCCGAAGCAGTCGCAGAAAAGGGAATTGAGTGGCACTTTTCACCACCGGCCGCCCCGCATTTCGGAGGGGCGTGGGAGCGTCTGATTCGGTCAGCCAAAGCAGCGTTGAGATTTACTTGTAATGGAAGAGCAGTTACGGACGAAGTCCTACTAACGGTAATGAGTGAAGTAGAATCACTTGTGAATGGCCGTCCGCTCACACACGTAAGCGTGGACTACCAAGATCCTGAACCTTTGACGCCGAATCACTTCCTGCTTTGGAGACCAAACCCGAACATCCCCACGGACGTGTTTCTTGAAGAAGATGCTTCCTTACGGAAGCGTTGGCGTCAATCTCAAGCTATTGTACATGTATTTTGGAAGCGATGGATCAGAGAATATGTACCATCCTTGATCGAGCGAAGGAAGTGGCTTCAAAACAGGCGTAACCTCCAACCGGGCGATATTGTCCTAATCGTTGACAATAACACACCTAGAGGCCAATGGCCACTCGGCCGCATCTTGAAGCCCTTACCAGGACCAGATGGCAATGTCCGGGTTGTTGTGGTTAAAACCCCTAGCGGAGAGCTCACCCGTCCGGTGACTAAACTGTGCCTTCTGGAGGAATCTATCGATCCTGATACCGACGAGAAAGGTGTTCCCGATAACGGAAACAGGGCCGGCGGTGTTCCGGACGAAACGTCCGTAAAGGAATAAACACCGACCGTATGATTGCCAAACACGAGTCCGTAAAGGCTCTATGCACAGGCACAGACAAGGGGGTAGACATTCGGCGCCTACGAGTAATAAACGTCAACCGAGTTCGACGCAATTGCGTGGGGTTAACCTCTTAACCCCTTTTCTCACGTTCCCCAGACGTTAGTCGAAACCACCCTTTTGCCTGTGCCCGTATGTAACAGTTGCGAACTCTTCTTATGTCTGGATTTTCTTGGGCCCAATTTTTACTGGAAGAAAAGTAGTCAGCGTTCGGGCTCCACCAAGAAAACACTTGCTTTCCACCCCCTGTGTTTTAACTGATTGTGAATGTGTGCGACTTGTATCTCAGCAATGTAGTAAGAGTAAAACAAATACAATCCAGTTCTTTAAAACGAAACTTAAACATCAAGAATTAGAATTTACATAACGAGAGATTGGTGTTTACAACCATCATTAATTTTGCATGTCTAGAAAATTTCCTCAGTTCACAAAAAAAAGTTACCCCCCACTCCCCGAAATGAAATCCTGGATACGGCCCTGGCTAAAAGGCGCCGTTCATTAAAATCTGCCCTTATATTGCCCCCCCCCCCAAGAATTTTGGTGGCCCCCCCTACGATACCATCCTGGCGACGGGCCTGCGTCAAAGTAACCGCATACTAAAATGATATGGGCCATGTACTGTGGTAGGCAGATAAAAGTACCCCAAGCAAACCGCAGAAGTCTAATTAAGCCTCTTGAGGCTGATTTACCTTCATTAAGGTGAAGGGACTCGAACCAATCACTTGCAAGGTGACAGGTAAGCCGCGCACTTCAAATGAATAGCTTTAAATGAAAATAACAGCGGGATCACAAAATATTAGCAGAATTCTTCCTAAAAAATACATTTTTCACCCTGCAATTAGAACTTTGGGTGACAACCCATTCTATTGAACTGATAGCTAATAGCTCATGAATTTTCTTTGTTAAATAAATTTATTTAATATTTAAATGAATTTACTTCCTTATTTGTGCATTCAAAAACTTTCCGCCCATGCAAAGAAATTTCTTTGCTTGATTCTAATTGCCTGCACAACGTTGTCTCAAACAAAATGATCACATTGTTTCAATTCAAAAGAGTCAAAACATAGCTGTCTAATAGCGTTTTTCCTTGGGGAACCTGGTGCTGCACTTTTCAGGACTGTGCGGGTGCCGCGTGTTTCCTTGGGAAGCCGGCACGGGTTCTCTGACGCCGGTCGTGTTTCCAC
>JAHZNP010000806.1:12683-36205 GCA_020615345.1 Triops cancriformis
TCATCTTCTAGCCCTAGCAGTGAGAGTGACAATGAAGAATGAATGCGAGAGCGAATGAAGACAAAATCTTGAAATAAGAAAGTTTCCTCAATGTTTCATCACAGACAAGCACGGAACCCGCGTGTTTCCTTGGCATGTATTTTGAACTGCGTTCTAGGAACCAGCACAGTGCTGTGACTGCACGGTAAGGAAACCTGGACAATTATTGCAGCACCTAACCCGCACCCAGTTTTCCCAAGGAAAAACGCTATAACTTTGAAACTGAAAGCCACCGGTAACA
The DNA here is from genome assembly GCA_020615345.1 of Triops cancriformis. NCBI lineage: Eukaryota > Metazoa > Arthropoda > Branchiopoda > Notostraca > Triopsidae > Triops > Triops cancriformis. The sequence continues at coordinate 12,964 of JAHZNP010000806.1, forward strand.
AAATTTAAAAGACGCGCCCAAACCTCACGTCTTAAATCAGCCGGTGCAACTCCTTATTTATAGCGAATTCAGTTGGCAGTGTCGGTGTTGCACTAGGAACTGAGGTTTCTTGCCCTGTGACGTCACGGGGCACTCGCTTGAGTGCAATGTGCCCTGCTGTTTACTTTTATAGTGGCGGCATTTTAGAAGCTCGGCCAAGGAGTTGTAAGCTCATATGGGTTTTCTATGGGATGTAAACCCACAATTTTTGTTTTAAATTGCAATAAGTCTTTTATTGCAACTCTTTGGCCATGGGGTAAATATAGGCTTGACATCTCACAAAATGCCACAACAGTAAATATGGCCTCATTAGACCACATCCTATACTTTTACGCAGTGAAAACGGTGATTTCCAAGATTAGCAACGATTCTTCTAAGTAGTTGTGAATAGAAATAATCATAAGATTTTGATTTACAAATTTATAATATAAACCCACCGAATAAAAATATTCGGTAGTAATTAGTAAGTGCTTTGGAATTTTGTTATATTTGGTCATTTTACTGTAGTAACTTTGGAAACGTAAACTATTATTTCAGTTATTTCACCATTGTCACTTCCACTACTGAAATCCTAACATAGTATATCCTGCAAAAGAGAAAAAACTGTCTCTGTCTATCAACTCAAATTGGGCGCCTTTAACTAACAGTACTCGAGACCAACACTGCCAAAAAGGAGAGTGCAGCGAAAGTTGCCCTGCATCGCACTGGCCAGTGTGCACTTTCCCAATTGAACATCCATAGTGCTACCGCACTCCCATTTGAAGGCAACAACTGGCACTCAGTACCAAAAGTGCAGCACCGGGTTGACCAACTGAATTCGCTATTAGTTCAAACTTGTCATTTACGCACTCGGTTGTGTGCATGCATTTGAAGTGCGCGGCTTACCTGTCACCTTGCAAGTGATTGGTTCGAGTCCCTTCACCTTCTTAATGAACGTAAATCAGCCTCAAGAGGCTTAATTAGACTTCTGCGGTTTGCATGGGGTACTTTTATCTGTCTACCACAGTACGCAATAGAGACCTTATACATTCAGAAGCTTTCATCTACGAAAAAAGGATATTCTTGTAATAATATTTTGTTTAGGATATTCTTGATTAAGAACATGATACACAGCAGATTTGCTGCGACTCTGGTGGAGAACGTGTTGCGTCCTGTTATTATTCTCACTTTAGTGGCCTGAACCTGAAAAGCGTACTTCATCTCGTCTCCGCAAAAAAGGCATAATTTATCAAACTCGCGGTCCGCAGGTCCAATGTACTGTACCTTCTCGTTCGCTTGTCGCTATTCAGTTCCCTTAAAGCACGTTGTTTCGAAAACTCAAACTAAACGTAGTATACAATAAATCATGGCTATAAGTACTCCTTCTTCCAAAAAGAAACCCCAAGCCAAACCTAAGAAACAGCTCACTGCTGAAGTGTATTTTGCACAAAAATTAGCTGCAAATGAAAAGAAAATCCGTGACAAAACTATAAAAAAGCTGCGAAAATGGTTAATCGCCCGGTCATCTGTCGCCAGTGCGAGTAAAACAATCTTTTTCTAGAAACTTTTCTTTTGTACCCAATTGAATTCCTTGATTAGGTCTCAACGAAGAAGAAATGCTTAAACTATGGATTGGCCTCTTCTACTGCATGTGGATGTCTGATAAACCTCTCGTTCAAGTGAAGGACAAAAAAAAATCAACTTTTCTATTTGAAAGCTATAAACCAATTCGTAATTACAGGAAGAGTTGGCAGAAACTATTGCGCAGCTTATCCACGTCCTTCAGAACCGCGATCTGGGCTTATTATTCCTCAGAGTCGCCTTAATTACTCTCGGACGCGAATGGATGAATATTGACAAATGGCGGATGGATAAATTCCTCTTGGTACGTTTTAAAAAGACCATTTAAAATAGTGCAGTTCTAAGCAAATCTAGCCGTGCGTTGTCTTTGAATTTCCCTAGTTTTATTTACCGTCACGTTTTCTGTCTTGTTTTTCATTTTGTTTATTTTGATCCTCTCTCGCTCGTTTATTTATTTGTTTCACTTTTATGCACTTTTATTGATTGTCCCCGTATTTTGCATTGATTTCTCCTTTTCTTTTGGTTTAGTGCGTAAAAATCATTTTAGCGTTTTATTAATAGCTTTCCTAATGTCTTTTGTCTAGTTTGCCCGCCGTATTCTTCGTCACGGATTCAAATATTTAGCCGGAAACGATTGGGACATCAATGAAGTCACCAGCGTCGCCGAAGTGGCCTCCAGCCATGTGATAAACGCCAACAAAAATGTGACAGACATTCGTATATCATTAGGCATTCAGTCACACATCACCGACATTTGGCTTGAAGAATTAGCCAAAGTACGTTTCTCGTTTTTTTTAAAGAATCGTTGAAAGTCATGATTAATTTTGTAAATCATAGATTGGAGGAGAGGAGGTTCCAGAAGAAGTGGTTTTAGCATTGTTGGAACCTTATGTCCAATGTGTTGTCAACAACAGCGACGCCAGACTCAAAGATGTCGTCCGCAAACGCGTTTTCTATTATTTGATGCGTCAAAGCGATGTCGGGATCGAGTACGAACTTGGCAAAAAAGGCTTTGTATGTTCTTCTTTTCCTTTTTTCGTTTCTCAGTCCTGAATTTCTACCTTAATTACTGTTATTCTTTTCATTTGATGAAGGTTCTGGACGATGAAGAGGAGGAAGACGAAGCAGAAGATAACAATAACGAGGAAGAGGATGGGGAAGATGAAGAGGTAGATGGTGAAGAAGACGAAGAAGTAGAAGAAGAAGCGGAAGATGGAGAGGAAGAAGAATTAGAAGACGAAGAACAGGATCATGAAGCAGAAGTAGATGAAGAACACTCGGGAATGGTTCATGAAGGGGAAGACGGTGGTGAAGAGGACGAAGATGCGATTGTCGATCCTCGTGCTGGGGGTGTTGACGTCACTTTGCCTCAATTGCAACTCGATTACAACGCCTTGGCCGATCGATTATTCGAAGTCGCATCCCTTCCAGACGTCCGCGCTAAAAACCGGAAGTTTACTTACGAACTCGTGAAAAAGTACGTCACATTGCGATTCTCCTCTTGCTTTCAATGGCAATTCTCGCCGACTGTCGCTTTGCTTTTTCTAATCAGCGAAAATCAATACTCACTTCCGTTTCTTCACATTCAAATTCGTTATTGACTAAGGAATTTGTTTCTCAATTTGCATGTTTTTTTTTCTTTTATTTCGTCCGGGTAGAAATTTTTAGCAGATGCCAATATATTAAAACTGCACGCTCTTGTTTATTGAGCGTTTAAAACTTTTTGCTTGCGAGAAGGACTCAGGGGCAAGCAAAATGTTTATTTGGTTTAGATCAGACCTGGGCATATTCGAGACAAGTGCCTTGATTCATATCATGCCAAGATCTATTTTAAAAAAGCCAGATCTATTCATATTAACGTGAAATTTTCGATTTGACTTCAAAAGTCCGTTCAGTGCATATCCTTTAAGAAAATGAGAGTCAAGTCAAGTAATTGTAAAGTAGAAGTCCAAATTCAGTTCCTGTCATCTTAAAATTTAGTGTTAATTCTGTTTACTTAGATGACTTGAAAGTCAAAGTCATTCCGTAACAAGTGAAGTTCCAAAGAAATACAAAAGGAACAGAAAGTTGCACGGAAAGTATAATGCTGCTGAGGAACTAGAAGCTAAGTTAATAATAGAGTAGAATGGCCCATTAATTATTACATTTTGCATATTTTACAAAAAGCGGGAAACATACCGAAGCGAACACCTCTTATAAAAGTCGGCAGGCCAATTATGTCGTTTGTAGTTAATCGATTTAAATTAACTCAGATAATTAAGTTAAATTTGAAAGATGATGCAGTGCAAATCAGAATCATGTCAAATTCGTTGGATTTAAGCGAAACTCACGAAATGAATTGAATTTGGAACGGTTCTGCTTTACAGATAATCGTTTTTTCATGTAGGCTACGTTCTTTTTCCGAAAATCAGTTCTAGCCAAAGTTTAGATATTTACGTTTTCTAAATTAGTGCAGTTCGAAAAATAAAGATAAAACAATGATTCGGACACAAAGAAGATTAGTTGAGTTTTATGTCAAGTTCACTTAGATTAATAGGACTTTGCCCAGTTGTGTCCATTCCGTTCGCAAGTCCATTTTCCAAGTCAGTTAAATACAGGTACTGAAAAGATGATCCAGTTCAATTCCAGTTCACTACATTTAACTTAATTGCTCGCCGATGGATTAAATTTTGACGAGCTCGGTTTTGAAGTCAGATTTCTTTCAAAAGTCAATTCTACCAATCATTCGTTTTTTAAATAAGTTGTTCTTAAATTTAAACGCTGGACTCACTAAGCTGAAATGAGTATACTCCATTTTCTGGTTCCAAGTTTTTCACTTCATCTTTAAAGTCAAATCTTGCGTTTGAGTCAATGCAAGCCAAAATATTAATTTTTTTACTTGATTGAAATGTTAAAATTAAACGATGGTTTCATTCAAATCGTTCAACTCAAGTAAATTGAGAAACTTGAGTTGAACTCAAACAACTCAGTTTACTTTAGGGAATTCAATTTAGATGGAGTGCACCTAAATGAAATTAAACCTCGATTTCAGCTCGCCTAGATAAAATGAAATTTCCCCATCTCTGGTCCAAGTTCATGAATATGTTGAGGGGACTGTTGAAATGGCCAACTAACGGCATGTTTCCGTTTCAATCCAGATTCAAAGATTTGGCAGCGGGCGTGTACCCGTTAGCGATCGCGCCGGTGGAAGTAGGAGAGGGCGTAACTCGGTCAGACGTGCACAAAGCGGTCTACAGCTTGGTCCGGGAAGAAAGAAAGTACTTGGAAAAGAATCGTAAAGAAAAACTCTCTATCCGCGCCCAGAAGAAATCCGCCAAGAAAGCCCAGCCTTCCCTAGTGGAGGAAAACACGCCCGCCAATTTCACTGAAGCGACCACGAGCAAACGAGCCGCCAAACAGGCCGCTAAGCGACTCCGGCAAGCCCAGGCTCTGAATCCGGAAGAGCCCGGCTCCAAAAAAGCGAAAAAGGCCAAGCAAGAAGAGGAAGAAGCCAAAAGTGAAGACGCAGAAGCTGAGGAGAATTTAGCGGAACCAGTGGCACAAACGCCAGAAACTGGGAAAAAGAAGAGGAAAACGAAGAAGAAGAAAAACGCCGCGCTGGACCGCAGTAATAAAGACAACGGAAATGTTGAAGATGACGTGAATGGAGACGAAGATGCGTCGTCTGGCCTGGAAACTTCGAGTTCGGTTGTGTTCGAAGCCGACGAAGATTGGGGGGCGGACAGTAGCCAAGTCCAGTTAGAAGATGCTAATGAGGGGGAGAAGACGGTCGAGAAAGCTGCGGTCAGCACCAGCATGTTAAAAGCGTCGCTGAAACGGAAAAACAAGTTGAAAAAGAAGGGAGGAGAAAGTGGGATCCAACAAGGTACGACAAAAGACTTTATAACGGACAAGTCCGAATTGAACAGGTTGGGAGAAGATTTATTTTATTTGCGTTTATTTTCTTTGGGGGGAATTATTTGTAACGGGTTCAGGATGGACGGAGAGTTTGTTGCCCGGAGAAACGGAGATTGTTTTGCCGAGTAAAAAATATAAAGGACTGGTGCGTCTTGCGCCAGGGAAAGCTACTCGGACTACCACACCTTCCAATGCTGCCAAAGTAACATATGAAAAGAGACCAAAAGCGAAATATTAGATTGAAATGCGGAGACCAAAAGGATGAAATTTTAATGTCAGCAATGATGCATGTGATTTTTGTTGCAGAAAACGAAAGTGAAACGAGGTAGTATGTCGCCGAAGAAAGTTAACTTCGCTTTGTCATCTTCAGCACAAGGTAAGCAATGAAATGAATGAAAAGAAGACTTGCGTGAGGATGCATTCTTGGTTGTAATAGAAAGAAGGACTTTTCTTAGAAAACATTGTTTGGGTTAGGAAATGTAGGAAGGTTTTTGCAGAAAAGGCCTTGTTTAGCTTGTGAGGGCTTGGAAACATGGCAAGAAAGCATAAGCAGCAAGAGAGAGAGTCACATTTAAGGTGTGGAAAGTAAATTTCAATGATCTTAGCAAACACTAAATTTGCCTTGGGATTTTTAGTTTTCTCTTTTGTGTTATTTTCTATTTTTGTGTTATAATTTTTATTTTTTTATTTTAATATTAGCGTTTTGGGATATTTTGTGAAAGTTAGCTGTGTACGTAAACGTCTTCATTTCATGTGTAAAATATCAAAAGCTTCTGATTATTAGTTAGACTCAAGACAAACAATTGAAAAGAAATCAACCAATTTTATCTTTATGTTCAGAAAAAATGGTACTGGTAGAATGTGATAGTGTGCACTACCTGTACCTTGTTTTTAGGGACCGTGAACAAGTACGACAAATAAACCGCAACAAATTGGACTCGTTCTCCAAGCACAGAGGGAATTAGGCCACTGTACAATTTTTTACTTATATGAGCGAATTGTTAGAAGAAAATAACATCGATTTGGAGATTAGGTTTATATATTTTTCAACATTATTTCGACCGCACAGTTAGGCTTCATACCCGCTCATTTGAATAGGCTCGGGACCGTATTTAAACACGCGGTGCATTTAAAGTTGCCTATACAGCATGCTATAGAATAGGTATTGAACGAGACAATAGTAAATTTTTACTATCCTGGATTAATAATAAGATTAGTCAAGTTTTTAAACCTTCTTCGTTTGGAAAAAATCGCTGATTGAACGCTGTTTTGCGTTCTTTTCTTTTTGCGTTGTGCAAGCATGTCCTTACGTCGTAGAACTGCTCATATCCCTCACAATCCGTGTTGTCCATAAAAAGATGAACGGCGTCAATTGCCTGCAACGCGGGCGCTAATGAAGATGGAGGCGTAAGTTCCGTTACAGGTTCGAATCGTTGACCATCTGAACCCTCTTTTTCTTTCTTTCTTGTGAAATTTAACATTCCACTCCCTGCACTAGAAACAAACGTGTGTTCTTTGTTTTAGACATGTTTGCAGCACTCTTTGAACTTCGCGACTAAACATAAACTTAGCAAATCAGTTTAATTAATAATAATAATTAAACAATAGTAATTATTAATAATGGTGAGGAGTTTTCGCTTTCTTTGGGGCATCAGACCTTTCAAGCCTTTCGTGGAATATTGCGGCTTTCTGGTGTCAAAGGTTTTTTTTTATAAATGCTGACGTAGGCTCTCGCCTGTTGTCGCTATCTGTATTTTCGCAACATTCGATTTTACATTTAGATGCGTATCCGCATTACGGGGGTGAAACAGGGTGTATTTTGAGTACTACCCTGTAGGGGGGTGGGGACAGGTTAGGTTTAAAGGGCAGGAAGGAGAGGGGGAAAGGGGTTACGGCACGTGAATTTGTTACTTACATTCGCGCATTGCTTCTTTAAAAAAGGCTACAATAGCCGGATAAACTGCAGGGTGCACCAAGACTTTTTCCATGTTAAAGTGTAGCTTAAGTTTGCTAAGTTGCCGCAGTAGGATGGCCCTCGCTTTATTAAGCCTACTGCAGTGGAAAAGAAGGTGACATAGGTCTTGCTTGGTCAAAGGTTATTGCCAACGATCCCTATTCATATAAACAAAAGTTATTTAGCACTGTAAGATATACAGGGGGGGGGGCTTTACGAATTTGTACAATAAAGACGATTATTTAATTACCCAGTATTCAATAGAAACAACTAGTTTTACGTTGAATTAAATGGGTTTAAAACGGGACTGTCAATTTTTCATTCAATTAGGCGGAGTATTCAAATGACCGATACCCAATTAAGTGGTTCGACTGTACATCAGAATAGATACATTACATTGTCTGATACTCTAGCTCAAAAATTTCCTTATTTCCTGATACAGTTATGCAATCACTAATTCAAGTTTTGTTTTTCGAATTCCGGTTGCAGAACCTCATGAATACGCAGACGCTGTGAGAAAGAGCCCGGCAGTTCCTCATGATCCTCAACGCAAACCCGTTCAGGGTGTGTTAAAAACGGGTGCGTCACCATCCGGTCGAGCTGTAGCAGCAGATTTTTTCTAAAATACAGTCTAAACACCTAAAACCAAAACAAACGCCACTTTCAAGTTACCGCTTGAAAAAAAAGAAGCCATAGCTTCTTCAAGGTGAATTACTCCCATCTAAAATTTCCGAACTTTTATACTTAGACAAGAAACTTGAATACATCACGCGGTTGGCTACCTGCCTTGGAACAAAGATTCCCCACTAATTAGTCTTGTACCTAGTTGGTAATATACTGGAGGGTGGCCTAACAAAGGTGTCGTAAGATCAAGGTGAAATTACCAACTTTCGCTTTCACTCGGCCTTGCTGCGTTACAGCGTCTTCTTTTTGTGTCTGTGGATGCTATCGGAGCCGCAATTCAGGGGCAAATCAAACAACCCAAACATGGGTATATTATATAAGCACACGCAACAATAAAGACAATACAGTACTCCATATCTTTAACCTCGACCTGACCTTCGTTTCATGGTCCTTTACACTTTTCACGAAAAACTCCTCGGACCAGTTTGTAACGAGCCCTGTGGGGGGTCCGACCATGTACTATAGTGTCAGAAAAAAAACTCTGTAATTCGGGGACAGTCCTTGTAGGCCCTTTCTGGTTATTGCTGAAAGCCGTCCTAGCTCAGAAGCCTCTTCCAAGGCTTCTCAAGGGGAAAGACCTCTTCCAAGAAAGGACTCATTAACATCGCAAGGAAGGGAATAAAGTTACTTCTCTCTTGCTTTCCTTTTAATTGTTTTACGTTTTAAGTCTAACACAACTTACGGAATAAGGAATCTCGTTCATATTCTACAGCATTTTGTAAATGACAACAATCATACACTAAACACCGGTTATAAAACCCGTTTCGAACACCTTATTTTAAACCCCTTTAAAATATATTTTTACGAAACATTCAAAAACAAACAAAAAACACTCCAACTTTTTGAAAATTAGTATTAAGTCATAGCTCCGGCACTCATTCGCTGGGTCATAGAGAATGCCAACGCATTGCATACATCAGAGAACTGTCAAGGAAGGCGAGTAATTGTGGTGGTGGGGGTAACCCCCATGGCGTTCCCTGCCCTGAGTACTGCATTGGGGATATCGAGGACAGCTTTTGGCCGTGGCTGGAATCGCTTTTGCCACAACTGTCCAAAACGCTCAGTTTTTTTCTGACACTATAGTACGTTCTGTCCTACTAGCACTAAAAGCTGCTTTTGGTGCATGGAATCTTTTCCGGAAAAGCCCTGAACTTAATGTGACACTGAGTAAAACCCCCGAGTTGTATAGCTCACTACGAAAAAGGGTACGATAAACACGGGTAAATGTACTTATACTCTCCCATTTTCTATAGAGTTTGAGTAACAGCATTTAGAAAAGACTATGTTGTGAACGTGAACATTCGTCTGTTAACATTGGATGTTCATAGAAACTAAGCAGCTCTTCGAATGGTTATACATGAATTAGAATCCAACGTCCACAGAAAACTGGTAGAGTTAAACGGACAAAGTGTATCTATGCTGTCCCAGTTTCTACTGAGCACGGATAAAGGGTTTCATTGCTTCGATAAAACATGCTTATTATTAGCATTGAAAATGCGTCGTCTATACTCAGTAATATAAACACCTACACCAAATAACCATCACCTTCGGTAATAACCCTACTCTTTTAAACTACCAATTTCTTTGTTTCGGCCGTTTCTTTTGATGTTTGCAAGTGTTGCGTAATTATTTGTAGTTATGATTTCCTAATATAAGTTACTTTTGAAAGTCACTGTAATGCAATCACTACATCTTTAGTGTGTCATACATAGCCAACTTTCATGTGTTTGAAAGGAAAATTGTTCATTGTTTCGATATTTTGCGCGTACTACACGTTTGAGGTTAGTTCGGAGCATTTAATGTTGGTACGAAGCGCGGCGAATCAAACAGTAGCACACTTGTCCATGTGGGGCAGCGTTTAATCACCCAAGCTTGAGTAGAGGAGGGATGGGACAGTTTACACGTGGGACAATCCGTACAAAAATCATTACTAATGAACTACGACAGGTTTGGATCTGAAAAAAATTGTACACTTAGTGAATGCGACGAAGCTTTCATGAGGAAATTTTCGTCGAAAAATATTGAACCGTTTTTGAGAAAATAAATAAAAACTGAATTTTTGGCACTTTTTGTAAGAAACGGGTCCTGATTATTTCGTTGTAGCACTCATAATGTGTATCTAAAAGTAAAATAAAAATTACTTTTACGTAGCTGACAAGTTAGAGAATAACTCCTCCAAAGTTTGTTCTAAAATCGCTGTCCTTTTTTGCACGAGATTTTAAACTCCAAAGGGATGATTTAGTACGATTTGGACTCAGCCATTTGCATTGCCTTTTCTTGTTGTGAATAATCATTTTTTACGAAATCGTGAGTTTCCTTGCACTGACTTGAGCTAGGATGATTCCTATATCGAAAGGGAGTATAACTGTTAAGTTTTCGGTTAGACATTTCAAGTCTATTATGTATTTTTAAAAAAGGCTACCGATTAGTTTTCTTATGGCAAAACACACGGACAAATCGCACTACACCCAAGTCCAAATTGTATCCGCGGTATCTTGTTTTGGACAGTCGGAGGAGCCTCCAGTTTTCATGGGTGTTTGGTGTTATTGTTTGTGTTTTTCAAGCGTACAATACCTCGTTTGATAGCCAGGACACCAGGCGATCTAACGAGTATAGTTTTAGGCTACAATTTTGTCTCCACGTGAAGTGAAAAATAAACTACAGTAAAGTGTCCACACTGTCCCATCCCTCCTCTACCATATCCATTTTTGAACTTCTCATACAAGTGTCACTCTTAAGTATCCATAAATGAGTTGCTGCCGTAATAAATCTACGGGAAAGTCATTAAAAAGAATTTACATATAAAGTGTCGTTGCGTTAGACGTGCCAAAAAATCTGTTTCTCTTTCGTTCTCAAGCGCGTTTCACAATGCCTACATAACCAAAAAAATATAGGACAGCATAGAAGTACCACGTCGTATATATTGTAATCGTTTTTTCGGTGCCATTTAAACCAGTGTCTAATTTAATCTCCATAAATCAATTATTCCTTATTATAAATGCGTAAATCATCCAAACAAACGATGCAAAACAATGCTATCGATAATAAACTGTTTATTTATTGGTTTTCCCTTTCTTTCTCAATCCCGTTTCACCTGTTTCGAAAAATGGAAATCCAGGATTAATCCACGCCAAAAACGTTCTTTCACATGACCATGCATATCGGCCTCAATTTTCCCTCAACGAACTTTGGGGTTCTTTGGTAAGCGCACTCATGTGCGGACACCTCGACGGATTAAAGGTAAAATGCCGACGAAGATAAAAGAAATAGTAGTGGCGAAGAATTTCCTTTGAGCTATTTGAAAAGATGACATCCTTCCTTTGAGAACGTGGTTTGCCTTGATGATGAGAACGGTCTTGGAGAAAGTGAAAGCTTCGGCCCCTTCTGGGGAAGATTTTCTTAAAAAGGAGGAGGAGACAGGTTTCTGGTTACGACTTGGTCTAACGTTGCTCTTAATGCGAAGTAGAAAGTGAAAACGGTTTTCCACAACCTCGAAGGCAGACTCTATAGTCATGGATGGTCAGCTTTATCTCGGTGCAGGTATCGTACGGTTGGGATCATTCGGGGACAACACCTCGGACTGAACGGTGAACATTTGGTGAACACCTTGGAAACATTGCAAATCTCCCAAACAAAAATTGTTTCACTTAGCTGTGTTTCAAGAATTTCATTAAAAATGAAGTGGTTCGTGGCGTCGTTAATCTGCTACGGTGTAGTGGCCGCCCAGCATCAGCAGCCATTCTTGGCATTCCAACAACACGTTCCGCAGCCAGTAGCATCCACTTCCTCCAATGTGCGGTTCCCAGCAGAGCCTCATAGGGAATTGCGGTCCGCTATTCCGCAAAATGTGCAATGGCGCGAACCGCATGTACAAAGCGGTGATTTTTGGCAGTCTCAGCCGCAGCAATTTCAACAATTCCAGCAACCATTTCGGCCTCAAGTGCAGCAACGCATTCCGCAGCAAGTTGTTCATCAGCAACAGACGCGCAGTGCACAAGAATTTCAGGCCCAACGTACCAGAAGCGCGCAGCAATTTCAACCCCAGCAACAGAGATTTCAACTCCAATCACAGCAATTTCAGCAATTTTGGAATGTGCCGATTGCCACCACGGTCGTGCCTACCAGTCAAAGGCAGGTCGCCTTCCATGCAGAGCCAGTTCCTGTTGTACGGCAACCGGTTCCTGTCCCCGAACCAGTTTTAGCGCCAGTACAAGGCCAGAATCAAAGTAACGCGAAATGAGTGACTAATTTGCATTGAATCTAAACTTCATTTTGCGACTGGGTTCCCTTTTTAGACCGAGTCCCGCAAAGAGAAGCACAGGGGTTTCCGATCACAAGACACGCCCCGAGCACGGAGTTCACGCCCCAGAGACCTGTGGCCAGTACCGAAGCCCTGCCTCCGCATATTTTTGCCCCAGTTCAACATTTAGAAAGTAAGATTTCGATTGGTGTGAACCAAAATTATTTTTTCTTTTTATTTGCATTCTATATTTTCTATTTCTGCGGTTATTTCTGTATTTTATATTTCTTCGTACGGCACGATTGTTTAATGGCGAAACCTGAAAAGGTTAAGAAATTGGTAGAAATTATTTCTGCGCCAGTTCCCGAGTTAAAAATTAATTAAGAGGTTATCGCAGATAATTAAAGGACGAAGAAAGGAAATACAGAAATTAAGACTTAGGCGTTAGCAGTTTCTCAACAACAATTTAGACAAGTAAATTATTAAATTGCAATATCTAGCGCATATCGTCGAGTTTTCCTTTTAAAAGTTTGTAGTCAATATTTAAAAGCGAATCAAATTTAAACTTTTTGAGGGGAAAAGCTTTTTCACATATACGGCCCGAAAGTAGGCAAAACCACCATTTACCTAAATCATGGCCGAAAACGAAATTCAACTTAGTCGGTTAGGTTCAGATTTATCACCTAATAGTTGTCTAAAATTTGCTAGGTCAGAATACAAAAATAAAAGTCGGCTGTGAGTTTTGTTATTTGGAGTTTCTGTAAGCGGTTTCAATGAACCGTGTGATCGTATGTTTGAAAAACTCAATTTCTGGGAAAAACTGAAATTTGCTTAGCTTTTTACAGATTTACTACGATCTTTTTAAAGAAAATCTTGCCAACATGCACTAGCTATTACGATTCAAATCTTTACTGTCAAAATTGTTTAATGAAATACATAGTTTTTGCGAAATCGGTGACGCCGTTTAGCATGTTATTCCCCTATATCACGGTTAGGTGCACCATAGCCGTAAGATTTGTTGAAAAGTTAGAACACATAAGAAAAAAAACAATTACTCTATGAATTACTAATAACTAAAATATTGTAAAGAAGATTTAGAAATAATCAGTAAAAACTAAACAAAATGTAAACGTACAGTAATTATTTAAGAACTTACCTTATTCAGAAGTTAAATTTAGCGAAGGCAAAAATATTGTACAGAAAGATACTAATTAGTGTTCAATCGTAGGAGAACCTATTGCTGAACCAGTGACGGAAATTGCTACGGAGTCTGAATCAGTGACCGATGAAGGTGAACAAGAGATCCATGTGGATAATTTCCGCGACAAGCCTATGCTTCTTCCTGAAGCACCGGCAATTATTCACGCTGTGTTCGATGAACCAACTACAATGGAGCCCTTCCAACCCGAAGCTGAAGAAACTAGTACGGTGGATACGGTAGATGACAGCACTGTTGAAGAAATGGTTGGTAACACAGTTCAGCCACTCGAAGCTGCTGTGTCGACACCGCTCTCTTCAATTACCACCACAACAGAACCTACCACAACTACGACCACCACCGAGCCAACAACTACTACGACAGAAGCTACCAGCACGACCACCTCGACAACGACGGTGGCGACATCTAGCAGGCGAAGTTACAGTTCTAAGAAATTTGGCTTCAAGCCGCGTACTACCACAACAGAGAAACCGGAACTGAACAGTTTGCCGACCAGGTCACCCAATTCCGCTTTTAGCAGATTTTCCTCGGGGGGCGGGTATAAATCAAACTGCGGCTGCGTCCGGATGTTAGCTTGTCAACGATTACAGATTTCTATCAACCGTTGTAACGAGTCCGAAGGATTCATGTATTGCTGCGGCACCAAGGAGAGCAAAGATGAGCCAGAGGTTAAGGAAATCAAAGCTAAGGGCAAAGCTCTTGAAGAAGTTCCTAGTAGCACAACAGCAGCTAGCGTCACCTCGACTACAGAAGCGGTAACTGAAACCGAAGCGGAGGAAGTAACCACGATAGTTTCAGAAGAGGCTTAATTACATATCATTTGAATTTCATATTTGGCAATACCTGTCCTACGTTCTTGCAGTGCAAAGAATATTTGCCCGGTTAATGGTTCACTGTTTCATTATTTCGCCTTGTAAGAAAGAATTTTGAATAACATGAAATAAACATTTTTTATTATTTTCCTTTTTTTCTGGAAGAAGGGAAAGCAAATCTTCGTGAAATGTCTGTTGCTGTTGCAGCACACATGCACGATAACCAATTTTTTTAACAATATTATGTCTATTATTTAAACAATCAAAATAACTCTTTATATCTACCCCTTAGAAAAAAAACGTGGGTAAAAATTTGAGTCATGAACACATTTCACTGTATTTTTTTACATGTACAAAAGTTTTGCAACAATTTTAAGGTCCTTTGTAGGAATTTCCGTAATATTGAATATCTAGGTTCCTTGTATTATTACGTATTCAATCGTTCTTGTACAAATATGGTATTTTAAGGTTAATGTGCGTAAAAACAATTTCTTCGGAAAGGAAGTAACAATATCGCTTAATCTAATACATGTGTCGTTAAATCTGCCAGAGACTATTCGTAAAATACAGTTTGTACCGTAAGTGAATTTTGTTATTTTTTTCACACTAATATTATTATATCCTATATTTTAACGAAGGATTACATGGAACGTAAACAAATTATTTATTGTAAAAAATGGAATTTCCTGTACAGAAAGTATATTTGCTAACTGTTTAGTAATTGGTAAGTGGTGCATAGACTGGTTTTCGTTTGCCTATACTCTAAACTGTTTAGGAGTTAAACAATTTTCCGGGAAGTCGTCTGTGTCTCATAACACCTGAATCTGAAGGTTACTATGACACCCCGGGTGATCAGTATGATACAGCAAGAAATCGTGTTTATATAATCCGTTTATTCAGACATTGTAACCTAAAATAACATCATAATGTGAAAATTAATATGGGCAGTGAAATAGGGGACACTGTTACATTTTAGAAGTTAAAGCTCGAATTTTCAAGAGTCGGTCGAAGACTATGAGCCGTTGAATAAAGTTTTATTCGTACATGGTATTATTGAGCCTTATAATTCATATACAGTGAAACCCGCTTAACAGCAAAGGCGTTGGGTTTCATTTTACTGCACAAAAGAAATTTCAAATAAACTAAAAATAAAACTAAATAAAATAATTCTTCTTTTGAAAAATTCATGATTGAATAAAGCTGTTTCGCTTTTTTGTCATTTGGCACTGTGCACTAATGTCTTTAAGTCGTATAACTGCTCATTTCCCACAACATCCGTGTGATCTATAAACTGGAGAACGACACCAATAGCCTCGTTCGCACTTTCAGGAAGAAGCTCAAAATACATTTGAAATGGGTCTTTAATTTCAACTTTTTAAATAATAAAAAAACGAAATAGTCTTCCAGGTGCCGAAGGTATTTATTTTCTGTTGTTGTTTTTTCTGCGAAGAAAACTAAAATCGGACACGTATTTTTCAAGAAAACATTTTCTGGCATCACAATACTTATTGTGATGATTCTGGGTGAAATCTTATATTTCTTAACGAAGTTTTCAGATGTTTTCTTGAAAAATACTTTTCTGATTTTAGTTTTCTTTGCATGTCTAACAAACAACCCATTAAAAATAATGTAAAAAGTCATATCAAGTATCATGTTATTACAATCTTCCCCAACCTCTTCTAAATCAGCACTTTGAAATTTGACTACACGTATGGGGTACTATGAAAAAAATAGTAATGTATTGTATTACCGAAAAAGACTAAAAAGGGACGATACTAAATGAAAGGGCAAAACGTAGAATTGCTACGTCTTCAGTTGAAAGCCGGAAATTAAATCTTTCTGACAATACTTTCGTGCTGTGAAGCTTAAAATTCTAAGTCGTCAAGAAAATATCATTTAATAAAATATTTCAATTAAAATCTTATTAAAAACTTGATCAGACGTATTCGTTCTGTACGAGCTTCAAATATCTCGAAAGCCTGTAAGGCCATCCGAGGAAACTGCACAACTTAGGGCTTTTCGCGTGTCCTTCTCCTGCACGGTAACAATTAACTTTATCATGTTTTCTTCTTCTACATTTGACGAACTGCAGAAGGGGCTACTTTTCAGAGAATTTATTTAAGCAGCCGGTGATTTGGTCATACAAGTAACAGACTTTGTCAGGAAGAGAAACATTACAAATGACGTTGCACAATGCATACATCGTGGATAGGTCCTAACTAGGTAAAAATGTTTGAAGTATTACACCTCGGAAAAGAACTTCTTATCAACGGTATTTGCAAATAGGACGAAATAGAGCTAAAAACTAGGCTGCCCGTATTTGTACTACAGCCCGTATTTGCATCTTTGGTTTCAAAGCAATAATTGTGCAATTAAAATTCATAATTTCTCATATTTAGCCTGTAATTCTAGTAAGTAACATTTATCTTATTTTTTACTGTCACTTTCATTACTTGAATTAGAGGATGGCGTTTACTCCAAAACAAGATATCATTGTCACTGAAGTTCATGTTTGGCGCCAAAACTGGCAGTCAGGAAAACCAAGGGTGCATTTTATCGTGAATAGCGCTATTCTCCTGTTGAGCTCGATAGCATTATTTGTCCACAATAAATTGACCGATCGCAGAACATTGTTCAACAACTCTTGTTGAACAAGGAGTTGACGATAAAACACTCATCCAGCTCAACTGTTTGTAAACATTACCGCATGTTTGTAAACTAAATTGAATTTTATTATGAATGTAGTGGAAAACTTAAATAAATTGGCATTATTATCATAGAATAACGAATTGAAATTAATATTTTTAGCAGCTCTGAGCCAAATTCAGCGGATAGAAGTTTGTTTGCCACTAATAGTAATGACATGTGGAAATCATAAAAGAAAAATTGGCTGTGCTTTTCCTGTAAAAAAATGCATATTAACTTCTTTATGTCAATGTGGCGCAATATCAGCAAAAATAGTAAAATTTGTTGGAGGTTTTCAAAATATCTTGGTTTATTGAGTCATAAACAAAATAACAATTTAAATTATCCAATTAACTCAATTAATGCAAGTGTATTTGACGAGGGTAATAATTTTGGCAAGAGTCCTGCAATTCATCTCCTCAGGACCTAAAAATAAATCTAACTACGTCTCATTGATTGAGGCCTATTTCAGAAGGTTACTTTTGTTAGCTATTCACAAGTAAGGTCGAATTCATCAAGCAAGCCTGGGAAAGTTGTTCATGAACTTTCAAAAATTATAAAAATTACTTGTCAGTATATAAAAGAATTTCATAAAATAGCCTTCTGAAATGCATATTACAATGTTAGCTAGTAATTAATACAAAATTATCACTAAAGAAAATAAGCTTAATTTTCCAATGCAAAACCTAACAATGCACAAAATATAAAAAATGTACTACAGAAAACGCAATTACAAAATATTCTCCATGCATTTTTTCACATTTCACAATACTTGTACGAAAAATGGGCACCGTGTTTACAAACAAATGGAAGGGGGAGGGCTTTATGGACATATCCTTGTTCAACCCAGCTTCTGAGCAGGGTTGAACAAAAGGGGACTTTGCTGTTCAACACCACGACCTCAACAAGAGTTGTTGACCATAAAATGCTTGTTCACCTGGATGCCATCCACGCCAAAACAGCTGTTGAGCTCAACAACGGCATCGTTGAACAATGTTGTTCACAATAAAATGCACCCCAAGCACTGACAAATAAAAACACAGTGCAGTAAAAGCTACATTGTTTTGAACTGACTTTGTGCGCACTAGCACCAACTGATAACGAGCTCCATTTGCTGCACTGGTGCGATTTTTTTTGCGGAGTGCGACACCGTTCCTTAATTCTCATGCCATGGCAAGAACCGATTAGCGTTAACATTGACAAGGGAACTTCGTGTTTGAATTTGAAGAGCGTCGACGTCACTCGGAGCAGGGCCAATCAGCGGCCACCGCCGAAAGCATGGCGCTCGAAATGAAAACAAAGTTAGAGTGGTGTTTTTGTCTCTTTTCCCATATGTTGTTAGCGTAAAAGGTAGAAAATTCATGTCATTATTATTATTGTACTGAGAGATTTTATTCTCTTTATCATAAGAATGGATAATGATGGTAAATATCCCATGGTTCTCCTTAACTTGCAATTTTCTTCTTTTTTCTGCACCTTTGCTTGTTGAGGTTTTGGATAGCTGCCTGCTCATACCTTTTTCTCTTTCAATCATTGTTAAATCATACCATTTTGTTCTAAAGAAAATCTGATTCTAATGAAGGTTCATTTTAATGCATAAAAGATACTTGTAAACTGTAAGCCATTCCAATAAAAAAAAACTTTAAACTATTTGTGTT
Organism: Triops cancriformis; assembly: GCA_020615345.1. NCBI lineage: Eukaryota > Metazoa > Arthropoda > Branchiopoda > Notostraca > Triopsidae > Triops > Triops cancriformis. The sequence continues at coordinate 31,712 of JAHZNP010000806.1, forward strand.
GAATCCTTTGAACATCGAAAATGATAGAGTGAGCTGTCAGGATGTAAAGAGGAGCTAGATAATCTGTATTCGACGTTATGACAATCCTATTGTGAACTTTCGCTTAGCAAAGGTAACTGCAGCAAGACAACTTTTTGCTGTAGCAAGAAAACTTGGTTCTGCCAGAAAAAAAACGAAGTACATACATAATAATCTTAAAGAGAATAATGGACAACAGGCACAACGCCGTTCTTTTTAAAAGTAGCGCATAAAGTCTGCTCCGAGAGACGTCATCCACGCGATGGCGATAGCTGCTTCCACAGAAAGGCGCAAGCAGATGAGCCAACCTTGTTTCTAATGGCGATTTCCATTGGCAACACTATTGCGCATTGCATTTTTCAATGGAAATCGCCATAAGAACCTTGCAAGGTGCCCACGGAAAAGTGCAAAACAATGCAGCTTTTGCCGCACCCACTTTTTGGCAGTGCGACAGTTTCGGTGCACATTCGTTTGGCGCCAATATGAATTCTGAAGATTAACAGAAGCTACTTCTTACGATTTCTTAAATTATGACTTGCCCAGCTCGTGCAGTGACATCGAATGTGAGGAGCCGTGCTTCTTTTACGCGATGCAAGTAATAATCCCATTCACAAAATAAGGAGTTATATTTTTGAGTTACGCATGTATTCGGATGACAAGGTATTTTGTTAACTAAGCGCTTTCTATGCGTGTATAATGTTTTTGTAGCTCAGCAAAAATTTTAGACTCAGCCGTGGAAAACCTTTAGCATCGTCATGGCTCAATTTAAGGTTTTAGAGCACTTTTTCAGTTATCTGATTTTAAAATGCTTTAAAACAAAATTCAGCCTCGGCCATGTTTGAAAGGAATGTAAGCAACTGCTGCACCAGCGCGAGACACCAGGTTAGGACCGTGACGTCATTTTAGTTCTAGTGCAGAAAAGAGGTTCGCACCAAACCCGAAAAAGTGCTGCCAATGGAACTCGCCATGAATAAACTCAGTGCTACTGCTCGACACAGGAAGCTGGAAAGGAAACCATTACAGGGCACTCAGTGCCAAAAATTGCTGCAGCAGGTTCCCAGCTGAGAACGCTTTAAGTCAATGAGAACGACGATTAAAATTTTCCGTTTGGTTCTGTGCTGTCCTTATTTTTGTCTGTGTTGACGATTTTTTTGTCCTTACCTTTGTATTTAACAGTGCAAAGCGCTTTGCATAGTTGAGGATACAAATTTGAATTTTCGATATCAAAGCGTGCGGAGCGTTGCACTAAAACACAATGCACGGTAATTCGTGGCAGTTTTTGCTTTAAGCAACGGTAGGTTTATGAAAGTAACTCTGGCTTATTCTGGCACTCTATACAATGAATCGAAATTCAGACAAAAAACGGGCCTTCACATTCAATGCAATGAAAAGTTCAACAAAAGAGGAACGAACTCAATTCTCCTGTGTCGTAAAGCTTTTTTGCTCGGAAACGGCACGCTCCTAAAAGACCGCAGTTGCTCCCAATGGACGTTAGGTTGTGTTTTGTATAACGTTTTTTTTCTTTAGAGTAATTCCACAGCATACTAATCCATTTGGCAAAGTTCGAGGTACTGCGAGCAAAAGGTTCCCAGGGTTTGCTCATTTGCTCCTGCTAATTTGCTCAGCACTTATTTGTCTGACTCTGGAGAACACTCATCCATTATCTGAACTGCGTTACGTTTAAATTTATTTGAAAACAATATTGAAAAACCCACGGGAAACAACTCGAAATCACGATTATTATGCTGTTATCCGTCCTCCCAGTTCTGCTATTCAATCTTAATTCCGCCTACGGAAATTACTTCTTCGTATCGCACAGTAATTACAGCACCTCGAGTTTAACCAATTCAATTTCTTCCTCTACGAAAATTGTTGGTAACTTTTCCTCACAAGTATTTTCTTTCAACTAATCAGTTCTTTTTTGAGTAGGCAATTCGTTAACTGTGACGCAACAATGTCGCCGAAAATGCGCTACCAATCCACTTTGCAAAGCCTTCCACTTAAAACTACTGCAGAGTGCGCCAAATTTGGGTGTTTTCGAATGCAGCTTTTTTATGCAAAATGCTTGTGACTCGAACCAAACCTCCTTAACCGCAAATATGGCTGTACTTAAGCTATTTGATAAGTTGGACGCCAAAAAATTTCAGCCGAAGCCTTGTACTGAACACTGCGGAGTGAAATTCCATGGGAACTGTACGACCTGTAGAGGAAACAACCTTTTCCAGGGCTTTGACTGCGAAATAGCACCCCGAATTTGTTCAGAATATCCGACTGTAGATTTCAGTAAGTGTGAATAGTTCATTTTTATTTGTTATTATTTTATTAATAGACTAAGGTAATAAATTTATATAAATAGATTACGATAGAAAGTTTATACAAGTGGACTATTCTGTCAAAGAATAGTTCTGCAAATAAACTATTGCGATTAATAGAAATAAAGCTCAAAGAATAGAAAAGAATTTCTCTGCATAACGTTTGTAAGGGAGTTTTGACGAAAAGAGTTATTCAAGTTTCGTTATCTCAATCTTGACAAGTAATTTATTGCGTAATTAACAGATAACACCTGAGTGATCCTACCTATATGGCCGTGGGGTATTTACCGCCCGTCGATTAACGTCTGGTGTACGAAATCTTACGAAACCTTGCTAATATTTTCATTCAAGAACTCTAATGGGCGGGTTATGCGAACTTCTTTTCTGTCAGGCCTTCAATACCAATCTACCGACTTAATTAATTATCCCAATACAATAGGCCAGATCAATTGGCCGCTCCTTTCAGAACTGCGAAGTCTGGCTAAGAACAAGATTTTAAATGTACGTTTGACAATGGATCCCTTACAAAAATCCAGCTGGTTCAATCGGCTTTATTCCGTTCATTAACTGCCGAAATACAGCTAAAATAAGAGGGTTGCCAGCAGAGATGAAACTCGCTCTTTTTTTTGCGAGCGCGCTCTCGCTCACGCTCTTCGCGTATTTTCACGAGCGCGCTCGCTCATTCGCTCGCGATTGGAAAAAAGAGCGCGCTCCGCTCGCGCTCGTCGTGTGCTGCCATCTGTTAACCGAAAAGTCAAACTTCCAGTAAAACACACAATTATTTTTTATTATAATCATTTTCATGTTAAATCTTCTGTACCACTTCGTTTATATTTTTTAAATTTTCTTGAAAATTATGAGAATTTATGTAAGAGAATTAAGAGAATTTATGTATGAGACCATCTTATTCTATGCGCGTGGAATTATTAGCCTCGTTCAGATTAAGAGTTCCACAGTATAAACAATTTTCAGAGATCTTTCTGAGCTACTATAAATAGCTAAATAATTACAAGGGAAACAACGTTTGATTGTGTTAAAATATCGTATTCGAACGTGCGAAACACATGAGAAATGCTCTCAACAAAGGGATTAAATGGCACTAATACATGAAATGGCACTAATACAGGCAATTTTCGGCAGTCACACATTACAATTAACACACTATTACGGTATTACAGTATCTTATATTGCACTGAGGTGATTGCACTTAGAAGCCATTCCGATGACGTGAACGGAAGTAATTGTTAAAGTTGACAGTTTAGTGGACCTCGTCAGCAAAAGGAAAAAACATGCAATTAAGGAATTCATAGCTAGTTCCTTGTGGTTAGAAAATCTTCCGTGTGATTATAAAGGATACTACTCAATGAATTCTCGAAACCGCGATATTCAAAAGCACTTGATGAAGAAGTTTCGAAGTTTAAGCGTATTATGACGACTCAGTTACGCTAAAAAACTGTTACTATTAAAACCATGCTCTTGAATAATATTGGGACACCACTGAATTCTGTTATTTTAACGCCAACGGAATGTAAATCAACAACCTGAGTTCGCAAGCCGCGGTCAAGCGAGAACGTTTGTGACCAATGGCACGGGGAATTCCCACATGCGTCTGAAACGCATGCACGCCAGACGACCAAACAACGCTTCTTTGTTGCCATAAATGCAGTACATGATATGACCGCTAGGTGGCGCTACCATACGAGCGCTGCGCTCTTTTCATTCGCTCGCGCTCGCGAAAAAATGAAAAGAGCGCGCTCCGCTCTTTCGCTCGAAGAGCGCGAGCGCAAATGAGCGCGCTCGTTTCATCTCTGGTTACCAGCTGCTTAACTGAATGTTAACTGCCGCTGATATGGGATTCCTGTTAACCGGCGGTTTTTACTCTGTTTGAAACTTTGTGTTAACTTCAAGCATGGTTCACTCACGGTTTTTAGTCTTTCTAGTCAAGGTGGACCAGGGATAAACTCTAGAGTTACCTACAGTATAACCGCTGCTAAATGGTTGTAAACCATTTACTTTTTAATGTTAATCATAGAGTTCATTTTTTCATTAGAAACTTCAGTTAATGGACAGTTAGAGAAACATGTGTTTTTAAGCATTCATTTATTATATTCTTGGATTTCGGGGATACAGGGAAAGAAGGAACCGTCACAAATTTTTACAGACG
>JAHZNP010000807.1:0-36088 GCA_020615345.1 Triops cancriformis
GGGCGGGGGACAGGCCAGGCCATTAAAATTCTACATAAAAGCTACATTTTCAAAATTCCACTTCCATGGTTAAGCGTCTTTTAAAGAGAAAAAGAAAATGGGAGAATAAATCTTAATAGTTCAGCCTAAACGGAAAGAAGCGTGACTTGTTCGGTTTAGCTGCGCGAAACAGGCAACATTCGTTCTTCTTTTTTATATGACTGTTTTACTCAAATTCGTACTAATTACAATACCAACTTGTTGGGAAACTTTATTCTGCACAAATACGTATGAATTCATGTGCAATGGCAACCTAGATTCTTTACAGCGTGCTATGGGTATAAAGAAGATCAACAATATAAAGGTATCACAAAGGGAAAATTGTGAAAGAGAATTTGTAATGAAGTGTAAATAAGAAACTATATGATTCATCTTCGGAACAGTACTACACTAATAAATAAACCAATTTAACCAAGTAAGGGTGAGAATATTATGAACATCGTGTTAAACGAATCCCGTGGCATAAAGCGAAGTTTCGAAGCTTCATTGTAGAACTTTCTGTGTGAGGAATAGTCATACGGTTTAATTTAACTAAGCAAAATAAAGCCATTGGGACCCCAGAAATATAGCACAAAGTATACTTGCTTTGACCTTTAAATTACTCTTTTGTTACTTGAGACTCTATACGCAATACCGCCCTCAAGGCTTCGAAGCTATTTCACGGTATAGCGAACACAAGCAGGAAATAGTTTTTATTTATTATTTTTGCTTATCTCGTTCACGTATTCGTTATCTAAGTCGCTTCAATCACTTGTGACATGTCCGAAAGGCTTTTCATATAGTTTTATTGAATCGCACAAAATTTATCCAAACGAGCGGTTTCTTTATAACTGGAAATTGCTCTTCTATTTATCCAAAACTATTAACTGATACGCGCTTCTACGCAATTATTTTCTCAAAAAGTCGGTAATTATCTAGTGTAATTTACGTAAATAGTAACGAAAAAATACGACCATGGCGGAACGCCTGTTTTGTTTCATCCAGCAACGCTTTCTTCGGTTTAAGATGAATTATTTATATTTACTTTCTCACTTTCTTTTTCTCTTTAAAGAAAAACAATAAACGCTTAAGCACGGAAGAGGAATTTTGAGCAAATAGATTTTATTTAGAATTTTTGTAGTTTGTCCTGCCCCCCCCAAAAAAAAGTTTCTCACTAGTTTTCTGAGTAATTAGAAGTATTATGCCGGGATAGAATTACGAAAAATATTGCCGTTCGACAACTTCATGTAGACAAGAAGCTGCAAGAGAGGATGATTTATTATCACAAAACAAATTACCATGAAAAAATATTAAATTGAAAAATGTGGGTCTGTTCTTTCTTCTTTTATTAATTTTGAGTCGAAACTGATTGAGTAAATGCACTATTTGCGAAAACAACGAACACAAAAGCAACGCGGAAGAATTTTAAAAATAACTAGTATTTTAGTAAAACATTTTATTTATTTTTTAAAAAATGCAGCAGCCTTAAATGATCCTAAGCTTTTTCTGCTTGTGTCTGGAAGGAAATAATTTACCTTATAAAATTATAATCTTAATAATAATAAAAGCCATTTTCTTGAAGTTTTTATTTATTTAAAATTAAAAAATATATATATATAATACAAAGGATCCGCCATTTGTAAACATCACGTGATTCCCACCTTGTCCAATATACAAGGGCCCATGCTACTGCTATGACGTCATCTCAGAAAGGCTTGGAAGCGAATAGGCAGTCCTTTGTGGATTGCGACTATCCACATCAAGGCCTTCAGTTCGTTCCAGGGGGACTGCCGCATGAGGCACTATACAGCTGAGACCAAGTTGCAATCGTCCTCTCACCAAAAGTTTCAGTTTTCCCAGATCAGGATCGCTGTTCCAAGATCCGCCATTCGCAGTTTAGCTACTTTGTGTAAGTAAACAGAGAATGTCTGTGTACGGCAATGTAAGTTAAAAATGGACGAATGTCGGAAATTAATATTATTTGGCATGCAAATATTTGTACGTATTACAATGAAATCATTTTTGGTTTTAGAACCAGCCAGGAGACCATCGTAGAAAATGGGACACTGCGGAGTACGAGCGTTTAGCCTCGGAGCGAAAAGCCGCGGAGAAAAAAGCTCGCCAAGACAAGGAAGATGAAGCTAATAACAAACTTCCACCCGTGGAAAGAGAGTTGTTAAAAATCCGGGAGTACAAAGTAGACTTGGAATCGAAATTAGGCAAAAGTATTGTAGTAACGAAAACAACTCCGCAATCTCAAGCTGGCGGGTAATGTCTTTTAATTAAGTTTTTTTTTATTGGTAATCTTTTGTAGGTATTTTTGTAATGTCTGCGACTGCGTTGTCAAAGATTCTATTAACTTTCTGGACCACATCAACGGGAAAAAACGTAGGCAACTTTTCATGACTATCTGTGCATTCTTAATATTACCGCTTTTATTCCTTTAAGATCAAAGAAATATGGGAATGTCCATGAAAGTCGAACGATCGAGTTTAGACCAGGTGAAACTGCGTATGGAGATGAAAAAGAAAGAAACGGAAGACAAAAAGAAGGAAGTTCCCATCAAAGATTACGATTTCCAGCAGCGAGTGAAAGATCTGGAAGAACAGGTTTGTATTTAAGCGTAAAAAATCAACCGCCCACTATCGAATCATCTATCCAGGAGGAAAGAATGAAAGAGTACCGCAAGGAAAAAAGGAAAGACAAGAAGCGAAAACACTCCGATGTTGATAACAATGGAGACTGCGACCCTGATATGGCTGCCATGATGGGGTTTTCTGGCTTCGGTTCTTCAAAGAAAAAATAACCGCGAACACGAGTGATCTGTTTCCATTTCTTCTCCTTATACCTCTAGCATTATGTCTCATAAACCACATGAAAAATAAATTGCTCTGATGTTTCCGTAAAATAACTTTCGTTCTTATCTTATCAGCTGCACGTAGATTAGTAACTGTCTGTTCGTCTAATGATTCCGAGACAGGTGTTCAGTTGTGACAAAGCTCTCATGCATTGTGTGTAAATACGTCTGTGAAACGTATCCTTGTACATGCAGTATCGCAAAAATGTGGCTACCTTTCTTGCTCATGGTCTTCGCCTACGGTAAATATATTAATACATACATTTTTTCCTGTGTGCTGTGTAGGTATTTTAATTTCTACTTTTTCTCCAAAAAGGGAGTGCCCAGGAATGCGTGAGAAAAGATTTCGGGAAATCTAGTTTCGTATGTGTTTGTAATAGTACTTATTGTGACCTGACACCACCATGGCCTGTGCCAGAAAAGGGATCTGCTTTGATCGTTAAATCTTCCAAAGACCAAGACCGGTTCCTCGCTTCTTCGGTGACCTTTGGCGCCATCCATTCTAACGGATTGGCAGGTAAAATTTAATATTTGCGCTTAAGTCTCAGTTAGCTTTCTCGGTGGCTAGAAAGAGGCTTATGAGCTGTAAGCTCATTGATAAAGTTCCGCTTTAGGTTTGGAAGCAGACATTTTCGTGAATGGAACGCAAACTTATCAAACGATTGTGGGATTTGGTGGGGCGTTTACCGATGCCGCAGGTATCAATATTGCTAGTTTGAGTATGGAAGCTCAAGAATTATTGATGAAGTGAGATGCAAAAAAAACATGACTTTCCCCTGTCAAAATCAATATATTTGTTGTAATAATATCAAATTACAGATCTTACTATGCACCGGAGGGTTTGGATTACAGTATTGGTCGAGTTCCCATGGCTGGCTGCGATTTCTCTGTTCGAAATTACACTTACGATGACGTCGAAGGCGATGTTGCACTGGAGCATTTCAGTCTAGCTGAGGAGGATTTGGACTACAAAGTAAGATTTCTCAGCGCATGGCATATTATTACGTTTAACATCCTTTTAACGACTCTGGATAGATACCTTTGATTCATCAAGCCATGAGTCTGAGCCGTCAAGCAATTAAATTTTTCGGCAGTCCTTGGTCTGCCCCAGCATGGATGAAGTCAAACCACAATCTAATCGGAAAAGGATATCTCTTGCAAGAATACTACGCTTCTTGGGCGGAGTATTTTATCAAGTACGAACATAGAAATTCTTGTTCACACATTCACTAGACACACGCAGATTCCTCGATGCATATAAGGCAGCAGGAGTAGAGTTTTGGGGCATCACAGCTCAAAACGAACCTTTGGATGGAAATATTCAAGATTTCTCGTTTAACTGTATGGGATGGTCTGCAGATACGCAAGCGAATTTTGTAGGACAGTTCCTTGGCCCGGCATTACGCAACTCCAGCCACCAGAATATTCAGCTCATGATCCTAGACGATCAGAGAACTATGCTACCGAAGTGGGTCGAGACGGTAAGCTTTCCACTTCTTTAATACATAGCGTCGTAATCGCCCAAGTTTGCGAAAGGTTATGGCGAATAGCGAGGCAGCGCAGTTTGTCAATGGGATCGGTGTGCACTGGTACGTTGATGTAGAAACGCCTCCTGTAGCTTTAACTCGCACGCACGAATTATTCCCCGATTTATTTATACTGGCTACGGAAGCGTGCGAAGGAAGCGATCCATGGCAACTAGAAAAAGTCGTTCTGGGATCATGGGAAAGAGCTGAATCCTACGCCCAGGACATTATAGAGGTAAGTCCTCCGTTGACCGTCGGAGTTAAGAAATTATCCTTAAGAACATTTTTAAAAGTGAACTAGAAACTATTGTTTTTGGCAGGATCTTAATCACTGGGTGACAGGCTGGGTTGATTGGAATTTGGCATTAGACGAAAACGGAGGTCCTAACTGGGCGAACAATTTCGTGGATGCCCCAATAATCGTTAACGCGACTTCGGACGAATTTTACCGTCAGCCAATGTATTACGCGCTGGGTCATTTTAGCAAATTTTTGCCGCCGGGTTCTCAACGTGTAGGCGTCGAAACCGTGTATGGAGAGGCACCCAGTCCGCACTTGAGCATATTAGCAGCTAACGACCCCAACGGCAACCGTGTCTTGGTAGTACTTAACAGGTATCGTTTTATAAATCTGAAGATCAAACGAGGTTTTGAGGTTCTCATGTCTTAACTGTAAATATTTCAGAGCTAGCGAGCCTGTGACTGTCAGAATTCACGATTATTGCTGTGGCGTAGTTTCTGTGTCGTTGGACCCTCGTTCCATATCTACTGTATGGTATCAAACCGCATAGATTAAGCTAGGACATTACCAAATAACCCTATTATTGAGAAGCGCAAACCAAAAACGGACTGTTTCAAATTATTGTACGAATATGGTGCTTATAGTTAAAACTGCATTATATTGAAATGACTTATAATGAAGCTCTATTTCGAATTTTGTTGTCTTTTATCATAAGTTTCTTTCGACCAGAAAAGGAGCTAAAATATGTACAATTAATGGTTTGGCAAATCACACAAAATACAGCAATAAAACGTTCGACACATTTCTCCTCAAGCACACGAATTATGACAGAGATGAAGTAGCTCAAAATAGATAGTGACACTTCAAACCAAGTTCCCTTGCAGCTCTCGGTAGCTTTCTTAGTCAGGTCTGTGGATTTGCAAGCGTGGAATGAATTCAATGAGAAGAACCTTCCAAAAGAACACCAAGTTGAAGGCACACTTTAGAATCTGTTCTAATAAACTTAACAAAAGATGAGAGCTTACATATTCCATCATGGAAGACGTATCACTTCGCTGTTTTGCCAACCGCCAGTGTAATCCAAGTTTGTTATAAAGATGGTTATTTTCCCAATCAAGTACCTTGTTAATAGCGTGTCTCGTCTAGTACAAAAGGATTACTATGTGGGAATGCTCGGAAGTCAGTCATCTTACTCTTTTGCTGAGACAGACTACGGGCCACAGCGAACAACCCAATGTGCAACAACAGCAAACACAGCCACAAAAGAGCCATTTGACATTGACGGGTAAAGTTTTTTTCAGCACTCCATTAATTCTCTGCATGGTTTCCCGAAATTCTTCCGGAGCGACCCGTCCTATCAGCGAAGAAGGAAACTCTGTACTGAATTTATTGCTTAGCCCAAAACTAGAAATAATTCAAAGAAATCAGTTGACAGTACTTCCAATAAGATTAGGACACATTAAAAACATTACACAGTGACGTTGCCTGCTCCTCTCACTACAACAGGGTCAGGAGCAAGAGGAGGATCGGAAATTTGGTCAAAGTCGGATTCTGATCGGAGAGGCTGACGAGTTGCGTCATCTTCAAGAGAACTAATGGCATCAAAATCTTCCATGTTTCTAGTGAATTGTGCTTTACAAACCCAAACAGAATTGATCACAACAATGCATCCCCATTTTGAAACGCGAACCAGTCCTATCCAACTGCGCCTGCAAATTATGCAGCTCGGTCACAGCTGCGGAGTGCCTCATGCGTCAAGCCCGCTAGAGCTGGCAACGGCTTGTCTCGGCTCATTGCCTTTCCGAGCCGACCCTTGAGCCGGTACTTCTGAGTTGAGTCGAACCTTGAGCCAGTAACCCCCAAGCCGAGTCGAGCCGAGGCTTGAGCCGGTACATATTTTTGCATTTTTCTATTCTTTTATAGTTCTATTATTTATTTTCGCATTTTTCAGTTTTTATTTTTTCGAAAATTTTCCTATTGGAAGTACTGTTTAGCTTAAATTCTTCAAATTGTCAAAACTAGAGGTCACACAAGAGAACCACAAATTAAGTCACTGTCAATTAATCCTTGGTTATACGATCATGTATGTTAGCAGGAAAATAGCTCGCTGTAAAAGAGTAAAGTTATAAAAAAACTAATGCAAAAACGCAATATCAGTGGTATAGCAAAGGCACCAACTTAATCAGTTGATGTCGGAAACACATTTAATATTTACTACTTGTCGTAGAACATCTTATATAGGCCTAGGTAATGTAATCTACCATAAGATAGCGTTCTACAGCATTTAGCGCTTTCTCATACCTGACCCCAACAAATGCACATCTTTTCTTTTCTTTCTTCACTCGTCACTTCTTTCACTTCCCTTCTCTTCTTTCACCTCGTTTCTCCTCTTGCAGTAATCGTGCTGTGTGTTACATTAAGTCGGGTACTAGCCTGTCAAATTAATAAACAAGCCGTATCTATTAGTCGGGTATCGTGAACCGAGCCGAGCCTGTGAGCTTGTCGCCCAAGCCTAGCCGATTCTGTGAGCCGGTCGCCCAAGCCGAGCCGATTCTGTGAGCCGGTCCATCCAAGCCGAGCCGGGCTCGGCTCGGCTCGGCTTGAGCCGCTCAGTTTGCCAGTCCTAGGCTGCGGTCCCACTAGTCGAATAACCATGGTTATTATAACCTTTTCTTTGGAAATCGCTGTCCCAGGAATAGGAAAAATGAGAAATTTCCAAGGAAAAGGTTATAATAACCATGGTTATTCGGCTAATGGGACCGCAGCCCTTGACAGGCTTGACTGCCTGCAATGTAGACGGAAGCCCCTCCCTTGACATTTGTTTTGGTGTTTTCATGCCAGAGGCAAATCGTGAAGTACCATCGATAACACTTGTCCTGCAAACGGCATGGCAAATATAGGTGAACCGGGGATTGATTCCTCTGTTTTACTCATTTCTAAACACGTAAAATTTTTTAAGAGGTGTCTAGAAATTTTACCCTGCCATTTAACTTCCTTAGATGCTTCCAGGTAAATATTGAAAGTTAACACCTAAACATTTCCACCACAGTTTTCTGCATCCTGAGTTATGATCTTTTACTACTAATTGTATTACTTTTTGTTTGTGTGTCAAGGCTATCTGTGGCGTTTTTTGCCATCTCAGGTCTTGACTTACTGGAAAATATTCATGTTCTGGATCATGAAAGAAAGGAAATCATAGAATGGATATACTCATTCCAAGTCCCAGCAGCCGACGAAGAGTCAGGAAAAGGTGGCTTTAGAGGTTCCATTAGTGCGTCTAAACCTTCCAAAGTTATTGGCGGGGAGAAATCAGATGACTTCAACGACAAACTTCAAAATTTAGCTCTTTGCAGCATGAAAAGCCCATTAGACTTGGGTCATATTGCTATGACGTATACTGCGTTAGCTTCTTTACTCATACTAGGAGATGATCTATCTCGAGTAGATAAGAAAACTGTTATTCAGCATGTCAGAAGCCTCCAGCTTCCCAGTGGCAAGTATGAATATTTTACTTACGTAATGCTTCCAAATCTGTGCCATAATGTATCTAATGTGTGCTCGATTTTTGCAGTTTTTGTGCTACCTTAGAAGGTAGTGAAAGTGACCCACGTTTTGTGTACTGTGCCGCCTGCATTTGCTTTATACTTCAAGATTGGTCCGGAATGGACATTTCGAAAGCGTCAGGTTTTCTCAAAAGTTGCCTGGTAAGTTTCATTTTCGGGCAAAGAATACCGTAATTTTAAATGGTCTAAGAAAGAATGTATAGAGTTTTGATGGGGCATTCGGTTCGGGTCCAGGATTAGAAGGTCACGGAGGTCTTACGTTTTGTTCAGTCGCTGCGTTGTCTCTCATGGGAACATTAGATTCCACATTAAGCAGATTGCAGGTACGCAGAGTGATGTGAAATCGCACAAGTTCTCGAAGTATTTTATTGATCATAGGTGGACAAATTGGTTCGCTGGTGCTTGTTTCGACAAGGAGCAGGTTTTCAGGGCCGGCCTAACAAACCTTATGACACTTGTTATTCTTTCTGGATCGGCGCCACTCTTAAAGTTGTCCTTTTTATTAGTAGTACCTTAAGGAATCATTTCCCGTTTTAGCTGCTCAATGTACAAGAGTTTCTTGGGAAAGATCCTAATCGACAGTTCGTGCTCTCAACACAAAATTCCACGATAGGAGGTTTAGCGAAGTGGCCAGAAACCACCCCAGATCCTCTCCATACATATCTAGGTAACGCAATTTCGTACATAATTTGCTACACATATATTACAAACAGAAAAGATCGGACTGGTATTAGATAAGTAAGCTGACGAAGATTTTCGTAAAATTTACGTTCTACGTGTTATTTTAGGATTAGCTGGCCTTAGTTTGCAAAGCGAACCTAAATTAGAGGCCATTATGCCTGCCCTAAACATAACACAACGTGCTTTCATACATCTAGAATCGCTTCACTCTCTTTGGAAATCCCAATCCAAGTGATGGGTAATATTGTCATATGTGCACAAACGCGAAAAACCTTCAAAGAGGAAAAATTGTGGAACTTGTATTAATGTCATTTTCACCAAAAACAATACAAAAATTCGTTCAAAATCCGTATTTCATTTTCGATTGTTGGCGATTAGCTTTGCCTTGGGCCCATTCGTTCTTTAGCTCCACTTCACGGGCTTTGGCCTGGAATTAAAATATAATATTACACGAGCAATTGAGACGTGAAAATCCAGTGTCCATTTACCTGATATGCCAAATATGTGATTTGATGACGCGTCTTGACCAAACCTTTGGGTCCAGCACCGGGTCTGAACTTGGACTCGTCTACTTTCTCTTCTGAAAGAGCTTTAAGCTGATAGTAATGAGGATTGGGGTTAACTTCGGCTTCGTTGACCTCCAAAATATCTACAGGCTCTTCTCTTTTTCGTTTCCCTTGCAGCCGTAGTAACTAAAAGTCCGACAAAAACTGAGTAATAAATCCCTGGGATTAAGAAAAGCAAACTGAAAAACTTACAGCTTGTTGGTCCAAAGTAATCTTTTCTATTGGCGCTGGCCCTGGAAGTGGTGAGGGAGGCTTTGAGGGAGGCTCGTAAACCTCAAAAACGGGTTTAACTTGAACTTGAGGCACTTTATCCTCAAAAGACGGTAGTCTTTCAGCTTCTATTACTTTAGGATCGAAAACCGGAGCAGCTTTGCTAAGAGAGAAGTAATCCGTCTCCTCATCTTCATCCGATTCATGGGCGACAAGAACAGGAGCCTGGGGGAAAAGAATCAACTAAAATTTATTTTGTTCTAAAAGCGACAATTTCAGGATTACTGGTTTGGCTTTTCTTTTCGGTTGTTCTACAGGTGGTCTCCGATTAAGTTGCTGAGGAATAAGGTTAGATTTCTTGCTGCTATCGACCACGTTATTAAAACCCGTTTTAGGGGGTGGCAGGATAGAAAATAGACCAGAGATTCCTTTCGATGTTGGTATTTTAGGCTTCGGCTTACTTTCTTCTTCGTTCTCGTCGTCTTCAAACTAAAGAGACAGAAACACTTTTTAAGTGTGAGAGAGAAAGAGAAAAAGAGGTATTACTTGTTTTAAAGACGGTATGGTGATTTTCACTCGGCCTTTCGATTTCATGGGTTCTGACTTGAGTTTTTCCAACCTTACTTGCTCCGCAAGTGCCAATTCTTTTGCCGAAGGCTTGGGAATGAAGTCTTCTTCAACTTGCGCTGGCACTGGGATACTAGTAGGTTTGGGCAGGTGAGCCAACAACTTGAAAACGTCCTCTTCAGCGTTGGTGAAAGAATTTGAAGTTCCCTGTTCTGTTGTTTGAGTGTTTACATCGTAGTCATCTTCGTCATCACAAATTTTTGAACCTGTGTGGTCCACTTCAGGAGAGGCAAGAGGTTTTGCAGACTTTGTAGGTTGTTTCCGGGAGGGAAGTATGGAAGACAAGGAAGGTTTTATTGTGGGTTGTACGTTTACTGATACTTCCTGGTCATCTGTATCACTCTGATCACTTTCGTCACTGTTAGCGTAAGCCACTAAGTTTAGGGCCATTTTTGTGGGTTCCTAGTGCAGCACAATTAACATCGATTCATATGAAGAATTCTCTCTTTCTGTTCAGCCGTAATTGTTTACTAAAACATCAGTGATATCAAGAATCGAAATCCGCTGAGATCGATATATTAAGAGGCGGGGATTAAGCAACTCTTCAGCCACCAGTTCTCGTTCGAGCTCCGCCATTTAAGGTGACCACTGGAACTTTGAAATTAGTTTCATGCAATCGAAATGCTAACCGAAGGTACAAAGCAAAATGTGAATGAAAGTAAGCTGCATTATTCCTATTTAATTTCTATCTTTCTTTCTTATCAAATTTACCTGGGCATTATCAAAAGTGGTAGAAGGAACTTTCAAATTAGAGTTCACTCGGCCCCGTACGGGGGAACTCCAGTTCGACGAATAATGTGTACAGCAATTTGTCAACTTTCCACACATTAGTTAACATTGGAATACCGATTTAAGGACTTGCATACTTATTCCTCTTATGGGCGAAATAGGCTACAATAATTGTTTTTTCATATTCAGACCATTTTGCGAATAGCGGCACATTTTTTAAACATTATTTGGAAGAGAAAATAAATCCTTGTAACGCACAGAGGTTTTGCGCGAATAATTTTCAAAATAATCTGTCATACATTTCATGATTCGACATAGTATATGAGCTGTTGATGTATAAAAAAATCCTGACCGACGTATTCTCCATATTTTCGGAGAATAATTTTAACCTATTTTTTTAATCTTCCAAATGCCTTGAAAGACATTTTTTCTTTTCAAACTTTCAGAATTTTAGCTGTTGAATGGCGCGGCAGCGAACCTCCCTGTAAATTGTCGGAGACGTTCTTTCAACAGTATACTCATTCGCATTAACGAGCTAAAAACCTTGAGGTCTGTATGCAAAGAAAATTTAAGAGCCGCATATATGACCCCAATTCTACCCCAGTAACTATGAAGAATTACTCCATCGAAGTTAATCTTATAAATTCTGAGTTTGTTTATGTCAGATCTCAGAAGTATGAAACCCGACCCTTTCCCAGGTGTCACGAGCTTGCAGCTCTTTCAAACAAAGTGAAGAAAGGAAGGGTGTCTGCATTTTTTGGTAGGAGCATCACGACCTAATTATGGGTCCTTGACGTGTCACCGTGCCATAAAAGAATTGGTAATCTGATACGCACCGTCCAGCGGGAAGCTGTTTAGTCATCTATAATTTTGAGCATTATTACCAGCCATTACAATGCTTTAAATTCTTAAGACGTTAAGAACCAAGTATTGTATTTAAGAAGCTTCAGTTCGTTGAATGAGGTAGGTCAAAGTTCGGGTGGTTAATTAGACGACCAAGCGTTATCCGTGCCAGCGATAGCTTTATGTGATAGTACCATAGCTTTGATATATAGGAAGCTACGAGTGCAGTAACAGTGTTATGGACAGTTGAAAAAATAACTCCGTTTTTTGGGTGTAAATCTCCCGCGATTTTTCAAGTGTTTATGTGAATGACAGGTATCGGCGTACCATGTTTACGCAAAGTACGTAACTGCGTACCATTTGTTCCGTGGAAGGGCCCCTTGAAGTCTACTGTGAAGAAGTAGCATTCATATAATGTAGTGGAAACATAATCAAGTTAGCATTTATTAACCACTTAACAAATGCAGCCTTAAATTAGGTGCTTAAGGAAATTGGAGCTCCTTCTTTAGAAAAAGACCTTTGCTAATTCATACCTAGTCCGGTTCCTATTTTCAAAGAAGCTAACGTCGTCGAAGCTACGAATTTTTCGTTTTTTTTTCTTTCTCAGAAATATATATCTTTTATTCGCAGTGTGGTCTATTCGGTCAGCAACGGTAGTACAGTGGAACCCACTTAAGAGCAACTCGGAAAACGACAAAACCCGCTTATCGACAAGTTTTTCTCAGGTCCCGCTCAATACCATATATCAATATGTCACGTCGGATAACCGCAAACCCGCTTAAGGACTGGCCGGCGGGTCGGTCCCGGGCACTTGCTGTTAAGCGGGTTCTACTGTATTTTACCCTTCTATTTCCAAGTTAAGATACCTGTCCCTTATAACTGAAAATTGTAGGTTAACATTGTTCCCGTCGGTGCATTTTCTGTCCAAATATTCACTACCTAGACAGCAATTTGCAGTAAATGTGAGTAGTCGCCAGGACTCCGATAATTTTAGGCAATGGCTTGGCATGTAAGCATTTCTCAATTTCACGGTCTGTTAAGGAGAAAACTACAAATATGATTTTTAGAATGGAAAAACGAAAACATGCACATGCATCAAAGTGAATGAAAAGAATTGCAAGTAGTTCAGTTATTTTTTTATCTGATACTTTTTTCAGAAAATAACTATAACTTTGTGGTATTATCAGAGTTGCCGCGAGCGCGCTCGAATTCGAGAGAGCGAAGAGCGCGAGTGCTCGTTTTCACAGTTTGCGAGCGCGAGCGCAGACGAAAGAGAGGACGCTCGCGATAGTGGCGCCATCAAGCGGTCAAAATTCGAACAACATGGTTCCTGGTTACACCTAATTTCACTAGATGCGTCTATCTTTCACCGTGATTGTGAGTAAATTAGTAAGATAACTAAACAAGTGGGTACGGAATGTGGGGTAACGCGAAATCGGCTGTTGACTGGGGAGTTTGAAACTTGTAATTGAACTTTGTTTGACTCGACTTTGACAATAGTGTAAAAATCCTGTGTTTCGTTTTCAACTACTTTCTGCAAGACAGGATGGGTGATTCGAAGAGGGAAAGAAGTGAAAAAAGTTACGGAAACGTTAAACGTAGGGAAGACGCAGCGTAAGCCTGAAGAGCCGCAACGCAGAAAGAACGTCTAAAGTTTCGCTAACTGGTCTCCGTCACGCTGATTGTTGTAAATAAGGAAAGGGGATACATGAAAAAACTGCTTTTTAGAGCTTTAAAACTCTTAATAAGCGCAAACCATTTTCAAGTAAATTTTCTAGCGTAATACACGCGAAGGCAATCTAAATTTTCATTTGTCGGAATAATTTGGGGGGTGGGGGGGGAGGTCGAATCCCCCCCAACCTTTCCCCTAAATACGCCCCTGACAGACACAGTATATGATTGCTAATTTTCACTGTTGGTCTTGTTTGCACTTGTACTGGATTTTTATGCGCAGTACTTTTTCCGGTTGAGGAAATTAAGGTTTCGCAGTCGCATTTTATCCCTTGCGTATAAGTTTATTTTGGAAAGTTTCTTGAGATCCTAGGGATCATTAAAGATTTCAGAAATGTGTTGGCTAGTCATCCCGTTAGTGGGCCCGAAAAGGAAAGGGAATTCCAACAAATTTACTAAATAAAGCATTCCAATGAAAAGGAAGTTGAGTTTTTAATATGAATGCAACTGTAATTGTTTTAATAATATTGCAGATGTCCATGATTTTCGGTCTTCAAGAAAACAGCGGAAACGCAGGTACGGAAAGTAGGCTGGGAACAGGATATAAATGGACAAAGGAAGTCTTATTAATGAAGTATGGTTACAATTAATTAATCATGAAACGTTCTGCCAACTACGTAAGACATGGTGAGCAGCACAAAGGATGAGCAACAATTGAAAAAGAATAATCCACCTCATTTTTATTTGATAAAAATTGCACTAATACAATTTTCTGGAAAATTAATGAGAAAATTATTTTAAGCAATTATTTTAATTTTTTTTAAGTCCACGAGCGCGAGCGCGGTCTTTTCAAAAACTCGCGAGCGGCGAGCTCGCTCGCTCGCCGATTTTGAAACGAGCGCGCGAGCGAGAGCGCTCGTTTCAAAACGAGCAATCGGCATCTCTGGGTATTATCTACAGTCAAAGCTCCTTATTCGCGGGGGTTACGTTCCGGACAAAGTCCGCGAATACGGAAAAACGCGAATGTGGAACGGAAATTTACATTGAAAGATAGGGATACGTTCCAAATTTATCTTAAAAAAGCAGTTTGTAGAAGAAAATTTATTTTTATTTTATCTATTTACCAAAAACATATCATTTGTCGGCTGTTGTATTTATTGCCTTAAAAAACCTAGTGATTTTTGCTAGTTTAGCAGCTTTTGACATCTGGGTTAACTCTAACTGATACTCAAGCACTGCGTCGTCAATTTTCTTTTAAAAATCAAACTTCTTTCCATCGAAAGATCATCGAAATATTCGCAAAGCTAATGAGCAAACTTCAAACCATCTGTCAGGCTTTTAGAGGTCCAGTTTGTCTGATCTATGCTGTCTTCGGTCTCGTCTTCTGCAGAGGGTTCCTTATTTAACATGAGTTCCAAATCAACCTCGATTAGGTCTTCTTGAGATTCTAACAATTCCTCGACGTCGTATGGTTGCAAATTTTCAAAGCCATCTCACCCTATGCTGTTTGCTAGCCGAACAATATCCTCGGTAATTTCCTAAGCATTCACAGCTTCTTCGTTTATTTCAATCTCAATCCACACGCTCAGTGCTGCTTCCATTTTTTCAATTGCGGGATCACGCACAACTTTCGAAGATAACGAGGTCGAAGTTATGGATTCCTGATTTTGCCTTCCAAACTTTTTATGAACCTTACTGTTGATTCATTGACATTTAATGAATGTGCAACGCAAAGGACTCCCCAATACATAAGCGATCGAGCATTTCTACTTTTACCTTAAGTGGCAAAACTTTCCTACTGTTGGTTACCTTTCCTTCTTCTTTACTCGCCATAATGATAGGATTGTGGCAGAAATTAATAGAGAAGAATAGCAAGAACACTGATTCTGAAAAATTAAGACACGTACAGAAGTACAAGTTGATTGCGAACGTTGTGTGTACGAGCTACGAACAGTCGTGGAATGGTATGTCGCGGACTTAACCCGAGAGCGATGCCAGGTTAACCCGCGCCGTCCGCGAATAGCGAATTTTTTAGCCGCGAATCTATAGAGTACGGTAGTACTCTATATAATGCATTCGAGGTGGGAAAAAAGGGACTCGGTTTTCTCTGAAACGACACAAGCTACTGGTACGTGTTAGGTACCGAAAAATGCAGGAAAAAATCCTATAGACTGATTTATATTTTGTTTATCTGTGAGTTTTATGAGAGGGCAGATATTCGTAATCTTTTGGAAAACATCTTGCATTCCATTCGCATTCTTTCGTACACTTTTCGTTGCTATTGCCACGCTAAGAAAAGAAAGGGTTCAGGTCAGAAAAGGAGGGGTTTCTTGACGACACGACTGAGGCACAGTGAACTGGGCCGTCCGTATGAATTCGCATTCTTTCGTTTGCTTTTCGTTGCTATTGTCACGCCAGGAAAAGAAAAGGGTTCAGGTCAGAAAAGGAGGGGTTTCTTGACGACACGACTGAGGCACAGTGAACTGTTCGTTTTTTTTTACGTATACGTCACTAGTGTCGAGGAGCTTGAGGATGAAATCTTTCAAGGCGAGGAAGACGATTTGGCTGAGCTTGAACAGGAAGAGCTAACTATATTACATGTACTCGGGAATTCCGTTTCAAACAAACAGAAATACGCTATTATTCACTACTGTTCCACAGAAAAGGAAACGATATAAATAAACTTAAAAATTTCTTACAAAATTAATAAAGGAATAATGCATTCAACATCCAAACCCTAAAAGCAACGGTATAAATCCTTTCAGCAAACAAGCACAAACATCCATTATTCGCCCAGTACGTTTCCACACACGAATAAACAAAACTAAATAACAACAAATGAAATAAATAACAAAACAAAACTAATAAGCCATCCGTGCATCACTGACGCGAAACGTAACCAAGTACAACAGGGGCGCCAATAATGCACTAATTGTTGTGATTTTACCTGTAATGATTAGAGGATATCAATACTGTACAAATGGCAATTATGCAGTAATTGTAGTGATATAGGCCAGACTATTGTTTAATGCGAATAATGGATGTTTGTGCTTGTTTGCTGAAAGGATTTATACCGTTGCTTTTAGGGTTTGGATGTTGAATGTATTATTCCTTTTTTAATTTTGTAAGAAATTTTTAAGTTTATTTATAAAGAGATGCGGTCACAAAAATTTCCCCCGCGAATAAGGGAACCGCGAATAAGGAGCTTTGACTGTATATAATTTTTCGTGATCAAAAGATCTTTTCGAGCGTCAATACGTACTAACTGTTGATTGCTACATTTTCTTGGGGGCACAGAAAACTAGGTTCAGATTAGGCTGTAGATTGCCTTACTGTCCTTAGTGTAGTTTGGGAAGTAACTAAAAGTATCTTCGTTGAACTAACCCAGGAAAATATTGCGGGCATTACGATTCTGATCCATGTCGATACTCCATTTCAGCGCAACGGGTCGGTATGTGGTCTGGTTGAAGGATCTGACGAAGCTGCCACTGTAGTAGGTGTTTTAACAGTTATGTCAGCCAACGTTGACGAAAAGTTTCTCAAACTTCACTCCGAAGTTGGAAGAATAGAATATAATTACGGAAAAGTGAATGCACCGAACATGTGACAGCTAGACTCACACACACACACACACAAAAAGAGAGAATAGGGCTGCGATACGAGATCCGGAGACTTAATAACGAATATATTTTTTTCCTTTTCTATACCACGTGGTTTCTGAAATACAAACCCAGCTAGTAGAGGGCTGAGCATGTGTTTCGCGCAAAGGTGAAGATGCTTGGTCCAGCTTCGCAACAGGAAGGCTACTTGCACCAATTGTACAAATTCGACCTGGTACAGTTTACTTTCAAGGGTTGTGAAAATCAAGTTTTGTCCTGGCAGTTTCATGGGAAGAAGTTTAGGCTCGACCAATCACCGAAAGAAATTGTTGACACTTTCACGATCCATTAGCGGCGATCACCACCCGGCTATTGTCAGTATTTTTAAGAGTTGAAGCAACACCGTCAGCATTGCGACCGTCGAGCGCTCTTTCAGTGCTCATCACCGCATTATAAGTTACTGACAGAAAATACCGGAAAGCACGACCTACTGGTCCTTCTCTGCTCCATATATAATTCATCAGTGTATTCAAATTTGCGCTCAGAAATTAGTTAATAATTTTGACCCATGTAAAAATGGACATACCTATTGTCAAGTTGAAAAAAAAAATTATAGAAGCCACGTAGTCCTTTTGTCCATAACAATGTGTTTAGGTAGGGCCCCAAAAAGGAGTTTGCGTGCCATTCGAAAATTCCTGGCTACTTCCCTGATGTCAACACGTAAAAAGAAATGCCGATAGCCTTTCGAATTATTCGTGAAGCTTATTTCTGACGCTTGGAAGTAACACTAGTATGTGTAGTGCAATGTTTTCCTGTAGGGGTGACAAATGAATCGTCAAGTTAGTAATAAATTTTACGCGGCTTCTAAGGTGCTTTATGAAACATTCGGTCGTCGTGCTTGTCAAGTTAAATTTATACAAGCTTTCCTTTAGAGTAGTTATTTTTAAATCTTAGAAGGCTGGGGCTGAGGCTAGCTTTTCCCTCGTTTTCCTTTCTCCCCGCCCTTTGCCTTCGAGGATTTCAGTTCTCTAGTAAGAAAAGCCGCGCCAAGATCTATATTTTGCCATTTAGCATACAACAGGATCACCAGATAAGCCCGTAGCACTCACAGCGATTATCAGGAAGTGGGAACCAAAAGCCGAGAAAACGGTAAAAAAATCTTTCGGCCAGCAATTCTCATTAAGAAGCGAATCTAAAAAATACGCTATCCTTATCGTGCACGTAAACTAGTTACATCTTTCAAGTCCTCAACTGTAGTCTCCCTATAGTTCATTAATTTGAGGACTAATGGCCCCTTTAACAGTCCTTATTTCCGTTCCGCAAAAGTTAAAGCGAGTACAGTGCCATCTTATTTCAACATGGCCCTTAAGGGAGCGATGGAAATAGTTAAACGGAGAGAACTCGGTAAAAGGAAGTACGCGAGCCAGCATGTGGGAAGATGGGAAGGGAAGAGCTTATCAGGCGTGAAAATGCTGCATTACATCGCTACGGCGCGCAAATATAAAAGCGCAGGAATCCCTGGTAAGGCTTTTGGATTTGCCCCTGTCCTTGGATTTGGTCTGGGGAGTCTCCAGTCACTAGATAAAGTGTAAGCGCGACTGTAGGGTTTGACGTTTGCGTTGGCCTATGAGTCAGTTTTCGCCCAGTGTTACCACTTGGTAGACCTAACCTTCACAGCCTCCTTTTGTTCGTGAGTCTTGCAAGATCGTGAAGAGTAGGCGGACGAGGCCCACTAAGGCATGGCCTGTCAGTGATTGTGCGCCTTCTTGTGTTACCGATCAAGCTGGTTGGAACCTATTTAAACTACGGAATATTTCAAGGAAATGAGCTTTTCGAACTAATTGTTGTTTAACCTTTAATTAAACCTAGTGCAGCTCGAAAAAATGCGGTAAGTTTCAGTGAAACGTACGACGGATACACGTTCTAAGATTTATAGATTGATTCAATGGTGTCAATTGGCTTTTCATGTTCAAATGTCTTAAAGAGCTATTAAGTCTGAAAGCGGTAACCTTGGTTGTGTAAGTTGCTCTTTACGTGGTTGCCGAGGACAGAAAGGGGATGTAAGGTATTGAAAAGGAAAAAGACGTTCGTGAGAGAGAAAAAAAGGGAACTATGTTCTTCATTTGCATATCAAGACGAAGGATCATTCAGCGTAATGGATAAATCGATAGGCAGCGGTTTGAAGAGATGTAAGCTTTTTTAATATGTATATTTAGAAAAAATATTGTGAACGGTACTACGACAAGAGGGAAAGATGTCTTGGGAATTTTAGAGCCAAAATTACGAATATTAAAATCAATATCTTTCATCTTGCTTTTGCCAGCCGTTTTTCTTTTTTTCTAGATTTTTTTTAAGGTTGAGTGTGTTGGCGGTGGGACTCATCTGGAGTAACTTAGATTCATAGCTTTTATCTGCATTCCACCTCCGCGCGAAATTGAAATCAATATTCGTATCATCATGTTGGCACGTTCTTCCTGCTCCGGAACTCTCGAAGCCTAGCCATCATTTTCCGTAAAGTTCCCTCATGAACATTTAAATGAAAATTGATTAAACCAAAGTCAACAATGCAATTTTCCCTTGTATTCTTACTCCCAACGTTCGCTCATTTGTGCCTTTTATTGCGTATTTCAGTGGAAGAACTATGAAGATTCATTCATTGACGGTTACCCTTGAAAAGTTCTCAGAACAACGACACTAAATGTTCAAGCTTTTTTTCTTAAGATTCTGTCAGTCTTTCAGACCACACGACTGAAATGCAAATCATCAAACTATGTTCCGAAGGCCGCATTCATGTACAATTGCTAGTAAGCTAGAATGGATGACGTTGTGGCTTACGGAACGATCTGACAGTGTTTGTTACAGAATATTTTGACCGCCAAAGGGGGCGGATGTTATTTTCTATTAGTGTTCACAGTGTTTCTTAACTAATTGGCCATCTTTATCTTTTCTCATGACCAGGTATCCTGAATGGGCCGTGACAGCAGTGGTGGCCTTCTGGGCGCTTATTTTGGGCGCCGACATAACAGCGGACGCTTTCATCTCACCAAGCAAAGGATTGTCCGGTAATTCGCTACCATTCTGTCATTCTTATGTTGCAAATAGAAATTTCACGGCTTAAGCTGGCACAGTCATAAAGGGGGGAAACGAGCTTGCATTCCTTTCTGCTGACCCGTTGCAAAGAACCGAATTTGTATTTCTGCACCCATCGCCCTCCGCTTTGGTCCCAAGCAAAAGCTGTAAACAGCCAGTCGGTCCTGTTTACGTCCTCAGGACACACAACAGAACCCCCGCAAGTTAAATCTTTAAAACATTTTGTATACCTTTTAAAGGGAGTTGGAAACGACCTTTAAGTCATGAGTAACAGCAGCGAGAGAAGCTTTAAGAGTGCTTTATTACGTACTTTTCTGAAGGGGGGGGGGAAGGAAAGCTATAAGATGGAAATTCTTAATCTTGGCGGCCAAGTTCAGCTCAGGTCTGGGAAATTCTTGTGAAAGAGGGAGGGTAAGACCAAGAGAGCTGTGAAATTTTTTAGAGGAATTTTTCGTGGTATTCAGATTGGACTGGGTTGGAAAACCCTGAGAAAAACACGAGGCGAATGTTTCAGCCGGCTGCTAATTACTCTTTGACACTTTAAACAGTTTAGTTGAACCCCTCACAAAACTGGGTTATGTTTGATTTTTCAAAGGGAAGGGTGGCCAACTGCCTTCCGCAAAGAGCGGGAAAGGTGATACCACGGAACACTCTGGAAAGCAGGATTCCACCCTGTTGCACACTTTAAGTGTCATGTGCCGGAAGTTGATTGGAGAATGGATCGGTTTAGCGCTCACGTCTTGTGCGGTCCGTTTTCCACACACTTTCACATGCTTTGTAGTTGCTACAATGGATCTGCCAAAAATAGTAAGGAAACAAGGCAGGGCCATTAAGCTATACCCGAAGACTGTAACAAAAAAAAGTATAGGAAAGCGGTGTATCTTGAAGAAAGAGTCATCGACATGACAATGTCGTGTTAAAGAGGCATTGTAACAAGAATTACGAGATGAAAGTGTTAGCTGTTGAGGGAATTTCGGGATTGCTAGGCGAATATATCGATATGACGTGATGCGACAAAGCTTTGGCTAGATTTGTCGTACAAATACACGAATTTCGTGACAAGGTTTTTCTTGAGAAACAAAAGAATGCGCAAGGCACATCAAAAGGCACACCATACCCAGTGTGGGTTAGGGGGTTTACTCCCCCACCCCGAAATTTTTATGTTGTAATGGAGAATATAGGAGAATGTCCCAAAAAAATACGCATATTATCTTCAGACGTTCCATGGCCAATTGAGTGATCGTAAGCAGAAGTTATCCCCAAGGTGTCTTCAGTTATTTCTTTTAAAACGAGCTGTAAAGTTTTTTCCATATGTAAAGATCTTTCTAAGAGTGTTCTTTGCAGAAATATCGGCATATCACTTACTGCGATAGACATGTGAGCTTTACATAAAACAACTGACTACTCGTGCAACGAGAGGCACCAAAGAATTGATGTCCAGGTCTTGGTAAAAACTAGCCAAGTGTCTCAATATTTTTTTTATTTAGGGCTACTGCATATTCTTTCCCTTCGTAACACAGCACGGAAAGCTTGCGTTCATGAGTTCGCATTAATTGTTCCATATGTATCGAATTATTTTGTACATACATATTGCCAGATAACACCAATTTTACGCCGAGAGATTCTCTAAATTCGAAAGTTTTGTTAAGTGTGAAGAGTTATTGTAAACAAACGGCACATTTAACTAGATATCTCCCCAACTATCGTGAGGGAGTATGCAGCCAAACTTTGATGTTAAGAATAAAAAAAAACACTCTAGAACAACTGTACAATCGTCAAACAGTGTAGTCCGTGTAATTAATCGATCTCAGTACGAGACAAATGAAAACCGTTTTATTACGGGCTGTCAATCACGTACTGAAAACAATGAAAACACAAATGCTGATTGTGTTTAGGAAGCCTAGTAGACCTACTTGGCTTCCTTTATTATTTCTATTTTTCTCCCTCAAGTAACACTTGAGTTTGAGGTGTTATTTATTGTGAAAAGTTTCGTGCAAAAGATGTATCGCTTGTGGTTGAAATTCGGTCATGGAAGGAAGAAATTTCGCGAATTCCTTTGTATGAACTTGCCCGCACTAGAAATTAAAGCCTGAGCTGTACTTATAGCACAGTTAAATTTAAGCTGTTTTGTGAGCTGTTTTTTGTGCCCCTCCTGAAAAGCGCTTTTTCGGCAAGAGATAAAACCATCGAGTGCTTAGAAGCGACCGATTAATCCCTCCTCCCGCCGAATGCAAGTACTACGAAGACGACGGAGGGAAGAGAGATATTGCGTAATATTTAGGTCCCTGTCGTCTTCGCTGGCCCTTTTTACCCCGTGATAGCAAGAGTAAAGCCGCTTACAGCTCTTGTAACGTGGCCTTTGATGCGATCACAGGACTTCTTTTCTCCCATACTCATCCGTTCTCCCCCAAAATTCATATATCTTTTATCTTTTCTCACACCGATGTACGGATGGAGAACTTGCAGTCGTGAGAGGGGAGAGACGTGGGGTAGGGTGAGGGGTTGGGGCTTAGGAAGTGGCTATGAATACTTGATAGGAAAGTAAGAATGTGGTTCAGCTCGTTCAGCTTATCACTTGAGCTATTATTGACAGGCAATAATAGCTCGAGGGTTTTGTTTCCCTTTATCACCCTCATCTCCCGCCATGCTTAGCCCTCTGGAAGCGTTACCTCGACGCAGGAGATAGCGAACTGTTGTTCTAGGACAGTCTTGTGTGAGAATAGGGCCAAATGTGCCCAGATTCAAGGTAAACCTACGTAACATAAAAAGTAGGAGCAAACATAAAAAAGTTTATAATGTCTTTTTTAAAAAGTTATGAAAAAAAATAACCGGAAAATTATAAAAGCCGAATGCAGAATCTTCAGGCTGACTTAAGTACAGTAAGACTTAGTCCAACGAGTTTTAACTAAACGACAGATTGTGATAGATTGTGTAAGTGAATGTTTTCTGTGTTTTCTGTATATACACATTCAAGAAATGGAGTCTGAGCAGCAGACTATGTTTTTGGAGAATATTTCTGTAAAGACATACCACTTCGATTTTTTTATGTAAGGTTGAATATTTTTGTAGTAATTCCGAAAAACGGTAAATAGTCACTCATGGTGTACCTTTTTACTGACAATGTGCGTTGTTTTATACAGGCGTGCATTTGGAAGAAACTGACCTATTGCAAGCCATCAATGTACCCTTCGACTCATCCACTACGAGTTTGGACTTTGAAACTGGATCCGATGGGTTTCCCGCATTTAGTATTCGTAAAGGCGCCGATATCCGAGTCCCTTATCGAATCATTAT
The DNA here is from genome assembly GCA_020615345.1 of Triops cancriformis. NCBI lineage: Eukaryota > Metazoa > Arthropoda > Branchiopoda > Notostraca > Triopsidae > Triops > Triops cancriformis. The sequence goes on from JAHZNP010000807.1 coordinate 23,514, forward strand.
GCCCGAGAAACTTTATCCAGATTTCTCACTTCTTCTCACGATCAGACACGATATAGCAGACGGAAGCTTCATCTTTGCCATTGTTAACCCTTTGGACACAGTTGTACAGCTGGGAGTTTACATCGGAGCTGGAGGACCAGGCAGGAACAATATAACGTTATATTATACTGATCCAAGCCAGCTGTCTTCTCAGGTATTTTTTTTACTTTCCCTTGTATCATGTAGCGGCTAGGCTACTGTTGTCTTTGCAAAGTTTCGTCTCTTATAACTCGGTAATAACCTTGAAATAGGAAGTATATGAAAGTAGAAAACAATGTGTCCGAACTCGAATATCGTTGCGCTGTACGACTGTCTGCAAGGCTGGAATTTGTTCAAAATTTAAACAAGTCTCGAACGCCACTATTAGCAATAACGTTTCGCAATCAGGTGGACTTAGCATTCTAACCTTTACTTTTTATTTTGGCATATTTAGTCTAACCCGTAACGTATCGAATTATAAAAAAAATAATTAAAAAGTTAATGAGTGAGCGAAGTGCAAGATTCGTTTGACGTTAGATTTTCTCTTGCATGCAGTACTCTTACCGAATGTAATGGCTTTCGTATAATTGTGGACTAGGTCGTAATTAGCATATTATGCGCTAACAACCCTTGCCTTACCTATTGCACCTCAAAAATACAAAGGCGTGTAAAGTTTTCAAAGGTTAGCCAAGGGGACCTTTAACAATTAATATATTACAATATTTATAATTGTTCAATACTTAAATCTTTTATAATAATCATTAGTAAAAGTTTAAGGAAATTAACTAAAGATCAGCAATTGTGATGATTCCGTTGTTATCCGCGTTGTTATTCCATTGGATATTCTTCTGCCCAGAAAAGTGTACTTATTGTATCGACTATTATTTGAAACTTTTATATTTGAGCACAAAACTAAAAGTGACCGACGATAAATCACTCCAGTCACATTCCTGTCTTTTGATGTTTATGAACCTGTAATTGGGCCAAAGTTTTGTACCCTGCCCGGCCGAAAATTGCCCAGGCCCTTTTACGCTCCGTGTTTGTTTCATATGAGTGATGCCCTCCAAATATTCTAATGGAAATGAAAAATGGCTATGGCTCGAATAAGACCACTGTGGAGTATTGGGAGCTAAGCTAACATCAACCTGTTGTGAAAATCACGCTTCACTTGTATCCTATTTTTTTTATTAATTTTTGGATACCTATAGTAAAAAGGAAATGAAAACAAACCAACTCGCTCTTATTACGAACGCAAAGAAATTATGGTGATCTTATTGCCTCAATAACTCATTGGCCTTTTGCCAAGCAACTACTTTTGTAGGTAGCTTGAGTTTGTTTTTACTAATGATCAGCTTTTTTACAGTCCCCAACTATAAAAGGTATTTTCCGAAAGCTATTTCTACATTCATCATAAAATTATAATAAAAAGTCAACAGACCTTACAGTCATATAAATTCTGTGCAAAAGTTAAAAAATTGCGCGGCTGCCGGGTTCGTTCAAAACGCGTTTCAACTGAGAATTTTAGGGGGTTTATATATGTGGGTTAAATCAATTTATTACCCAAACCATCATTGACACCACGACATCGTAAAGATTTACCTTTGCCTTCAGACCCTCGCTGCCTAACTAACTTTACCTTCTCTATTGAATATCTCGCTTTTGTCAGTGAAGCATTCACATTTCGTTGGGACTATGTTAGGTAATAAGAACCAAGGTAAGAATGAGGGAATAGTTCTTCGGGGACACAAAAACACATAATTAAAACCTTGCGACAAGGAAGACGAAGGTCATGCTAGTCCAGGCACTCTAGATATTACAAGAAAATGCAAGATAATTAAGCCTTAATGAATACTTTCGTATTAATATTCTTAGGTAAGAAGACGCTTTAAAGCCAATTCGACCCATGTTCCTTCTGTCCGCGTGCAGTCTGGTCCACAAGCTTATTTTTTCCCATCCGCGGTACTCGAATGAAGAATTGATGGCATGATTTTCTCATGTGTGATAAGTCGTATGGAAAACTTTTGAGCAGGAAAAAAATAAAATCACACTTACTTTAAAGTTTGTCTTACTGTAAAGCAATCTCCTGTCCTGCACTCCTATTTTCTCTGTCGCGCGTTAAAATGCAATGCGAAAACAGTACCATTTTGCAGTATGTTAGGTGGAATGCGAAAACAGTACCATTTTGCAGTACTTTAGTCGAATGAAAAGTCTGTAATTAATGTGTAGCACGAATGTTCAACACCAGCAATAGGTGGCAATCGACGCTAGCCTTTAAAAGAAAAAACGACCATTGTAATGAAAGTAGAATAATAAATAATCCCTTGCATTCATTTATGTTAAGTAGTAGTTACGTCTTTTGATGAATGAATCAGGCCCGCCATCACCAGTCACGCTCAGTCCACAACATTTACAAAGTATTTTTGTATAGTGCCGTGAAGAAAAATTACTGTTAGCCTTCTATTGATATTATGTATGGTACATTTACTAGATAGCCATTACCAGTAGCTTGGTTATACCTAAAGTCCGCCTCTTACCACTGTAAAGGCGGGAAAATTAATCCTGAAAAATCCTAGCAGAGCTATGCAAAGTTTATAGCAACTTGACGAGATAGACCATTGACTGAATTCACTTAACGGTGCTCAGAACTTAAGACTCTTTCTCCAGATTGATTTAAATTGACTTGACGTGAAAAATTTTACTTTTGAAATTATTTTTGAGTTAAGTATCGTATCGTGGGGTGGAGAATTGTAATATTTTTTTATCGACATTTAGGTATTCTCCTATGTTCATCACCATAGGAAAAATAGTTCAGGTAGGGGAGTGTTAAAACCCCGTAACCACCCCTAGGTACGGGGTGTCCGAATCCCAGGGTCTCAGGCAGATTATTCATATGTAATTTAATATATCTGTTATTAATATTATACAAAATATGTTATTAATTTATAAGTGTATATGTTACCTAGTAATTATTTCATTATTTTTGCTTCAGTTTCGTCAGCAATCACCTCTAATGCTAACACGTGTTCTCCACATATTCTATGGTTCTCCGTCTTCGTTAACAGGTGTTAGCCGGGTTTGTAGTGTCAGCTGTTACTAAGAGATGGACCCGCCTGGCCTTTTCCGTCAGTGGCGACGAAGTAGCGCTCCATTTAAACTGTCGCCTGCAGGAAACCATCCGCCTCCCCACGCCCCGGCCTCGCCCCCTCAATCTGGATTCCGCCTCCACCCTTTATATCGGCCAAGCTGGACCTTTACTAAAAGGCGAGTTTGTGGTAAGTCTTATTTTATATTCGTTCTTCGTGGGATTCGTTTCGCCACACCGGGACTGCGCAGTGAAGACTCGAGAAAGGTCACAATCTCACATATGCAAAACAGATTTCTCCAGCTCGTGTTAGGAAAGAAGTTATGTTTTCCCACATAGCTAGAAGAAAAAGCAAGCAAGAGACAAGGGAGCTCTAGCTAATGCAAATGTCGTACCAGTTTTGTTTCCCCCCTTATATGGGCTGCTCCTATGAGCTGCTTTTATTAGTGTAAAATATAACGTCTCGACATGGTACTGGAAGTCCTTACTAAAACATACTTTCGTTGTATGCAGTTTTCATGCAAATTATTCCGTTGAAAAATAGCAAAGACATAAAGAAAAAGACAAAAACAGGTTTCGATGAAGAGCCGGAAAGAAGCTAAAGCTTCTTTAAAGTTCTACTCCTAAACGTCAACTTGTACTTATTTAATTTAATCTACTCACCTTTTACTTCGCTAGCTTAACCTTTGTATAGAATAATTTAGGTGTTGTTGAACTTCGATGAATAGTAACTTGGCATGTGCCCCACTAGTGCGTGTACATATAGTACTTCTCTCCCCGTAAACGTGTTTGGCGGGGAAAATGATGATATCGTTCTATTCTGTATTGCAGTCGCGTACGCCTAGAAGCATTAACTATAATTAAAAATATACGTGTATTATCGGCCTTCGCTTACGCTCAGTGTGTACGGAAGTTTTGGTTTGCAGAAATTAACACTTGAAAAGATTCGTCAACAAGAAAACATCTACAACCGTTGAGAAAGTTACGTCATCTTTGGAAAGTGTCAGTTTAGTTGCAGCATCCAAGCAGTCAATGCTTTGTGAACGTGTTTTGCGAATGAGTAGTTAAGCAAACTCTTACCCGTATGACTTAAGAGATACCGCTAGGTGAGGTGCGACTCGTGATGTGTACGCAACATACTATGGCTGATTTTATTAAACTTTACAGAAAAGGAAGGTAAAGACGGATGGATCGGCATGGGCACTAAAAGAACTTGATTTAGGATTTGGAGTTAGCTTCCTAATCAGTCTCTTCTTGTAGTCCTTAAATCTCGTTTGAGGGGAAAAGAAAGAGATTCGCCCCGTGTCCTGTTAACGTATTCACAAAGGCGGCTTCCTTTTGTGTCTGCGCATAATTTATCGTGTTTATTTTTTGTTTCGGCGTACATTTCACGTCATGGTGCGAAAACTCTTTGATTTACATCCATCTCTTCTCCGAATTCAACTTTTTAGTCGAACACCCCCGAAATCCGCGTTGGTAACTTCAAGCAATTAATCTTTAGATTATTAGTATGTATTAAACACGCATTTCTTATCAATGTAACGAATTAACAGTCACTGTTAATAAAACAAAACTCAAATCTGTAAGCGTAAAAAATCATGTTAGCAGCATCTTTACGTGGATTACGTGGGCTGAAAACAATAGAGCCGTTGATATTTGGGAGAGCCTTCACACCAACGTATTTTTAACGAAGGAGGTGATTCCTCGTTGATTATAAACTTCCTTCATAGAAGGATAAATGAACCTTTTAGAAAAAGCGCTTGCTCCCTCTTTTGAGAGAGCTCCTCTGAATTTTTTTCTTCCAAACTTTCATCTCCATAGTAAGATTTTATTTACAGTGGGTGGAAGAGAGAAGACTGAAGAAGGAATTATAGTAAGACGAGACCACAGTTAATGCCAAGCCGGTTTTGCACAATGCCGAGCGGGATTGATGAGTGGTCGACTGGCGAGGTTCCGTAGGTGGCTTATCAGTGGTTTGGATTAGACACGTGGGTTGATTGACATTTGAATTCGCTGAGTAGGTTTGACTAAAAGGTGGTCTACCTTGGTTTTCTTACACAAAAGAAATTTTCTATTATTTTTTTACCTTATTTTTCCTGTGAAGTAGAAAGACCCTTGAGTATTGTTCAATTTATTATCTCCAAGTGTCCAAATTCAAATGCTGGTTAAAGAGGTACTTTATCTACTCATGCTAATTTCTTTATGTAGAATTCCTTCGGATAAGATTTCGTACTAAAAAGTGACGTCAGTTTAATCAGATGCTTTTCGATTGTGAACTCCAGACCTTCGAGTCGTGATCGGTTCGTAAACATAAACTAAGAGAAATTTAGACCAGTAAAGTTCGTTAGCCTCGGAATAAAGTGCTGGTATGTAATTTTTTTTAAAAAGAAAAGTTAATTATAAATGTAGTACTTTGAACGTCGAAAAGAAACCTCTGACGCCACTAAGTATGACCCTGCAAATTACCTTTATTGTTTATTTACTTTGTTAATGTTAGTATTTATAGAACTTCAGCGAATGTAAACAAAACACCATCCTAAGCTAATTATTATAGTTAAGGTAATTATAATGGGTAGCATTAAAAACAAGTTTCGCTAGCCTTCATTTAAATCAAGAAGTTGTGCGAAACTTCCAGACACGCATTTCACAATCTCTTCGAAACTGCGTTGGAGACTTGTTGGGTTCATGCGAAATGTACAGATTCTTTTTTCGCCTTTTTTTTCTTTTTATGAAGGGCAAACCTTTACGAAACTGTCGGAGCACCAGAGTAAATACAAGCAAAAGATGTTGAGGTTTAAGTCAACGCTGATGTCATGTGTGTCTTTGCAGCCATGTCTAAACATTTTTGAAAGGAAAGCTGTGCCCTATCACATCGTATCACATCAGACAAACCACCTATACGCTTTCTGTGAGTCACTTTTTTTTTTGCCTTGTTAACTTGCACTTTTGGCCTTTTTGGAAGCTGGCAAATTTGGAATGAAACTTGACGTCAAGGAAAGGGAAAGACGCGCCCGGAAAACTACGGAAGGTTGAAGAGAGCCTCAGCTTAAGACAGTCAACATGCTTGTCTGTGCCGGACGTATATTTATGAAGTTTGGCCCAAATTGGATCACCTTTTTTATACTCCTTCCTGCAGCCGCCAACTCTAGAGATTTTTTCGGCCTTTCCTCTTATAAGTTTATCACCAGACAAGGAGCAGTTTTCAGAAATTGAGGGAAGTTTTTTACAGGGGTATGAAAGACTAATTGTAGATTTGAAGGACGTTACAAAATATGTGTACAAGCGTACAAGTGAGAATAGTTCAAAAGTACCATACCTCGTAGGATTTTTTATTTTTATTGTTATTTTCCACGACACCAACTGTCACGCGCGGTAACGCTAGCGTTGTTCTTTGTTGTTATTGTTTTTCTATAGCATTCCGTTTAAATTAAAAGCTTACATAAATTGAGTATACTTGAAATAAGCTGGACGTAAGTCCGAGCCTCGAAATTGTAAATGATATCGATCATGTATTTGCTATCTCCGATCATGCGTAGGGGTGAGGAGGGACAATTAAAAGTATCAGCGGCTTTTCCTTTCCACTTAATACACGAACTGAACTATAGCCTGAAGTTATATTCACCAAGTGATAAAGTATACTCCCTTCTGGTAAAAAAAAACTTTGTAACCGTGTAGAGTAAATTAAAAGTAAATATTCATTAAAACTAGATTACAGTAATTTTTCAGTCATGTTAGTAGTGTGACAAATGAAAAATGGCCACAAGAAAATGTGTTGCCCTATAAGGAAACTAGTGAATCAACTTTTCTTTGTAAGCGTATTTCGAACTTAGAGTAACTTTCTGAAAAATTACAGTAAGTAATATTTCTAAATCCTTTATTAACCGGAGTTCGAAGAGTTTTTCGTTATCGTCTCTTCAATTTTGTCTTGTTTCTGTAACCCATGTGTGCTTTCAAATATTGGAAACTTTTTTATTCCATTTATCTCCAAATAATACCAACCCATGTTAAGGAAGTATCCAGTGATGTACGGGATTTAAACAGTCCCGTCTACGATTTCTTTTTAAATAAAAGGGGCCAGAATAGGGTAATGTCAGGAAGTCTAAAAATTTGCTTATTACCCCTCCCGAACTAAAATCCTGGTTACGACCGTGCCTGGTATAATATCAACGAACGTTGGAATATTGGAAGACAGTGTATCCTTTGTCACGAGAATCGAAATGAAGGCGCGTTCAGAAAGCTCAGTTTTTGCCATCTAACGTTTGGAAGTCTAGCAAATAATAAATAGGTAAACCATGAATCTTTTTGTTGCTGTTTTTTTCTTCTAATATCTAAAAAAAACTTAGTGACAATCCGACATTGCAATTACGTAAACTAAACCGAAAATTTTCTTAAGCAAGGACTAAGTTGACGCACTTAGAGCAGTGTATCGCAGTCTTCGTTTTAATTAACTTCGTCGTCGGTGACAACATATTAGCGTTGTAGTCTAAGTTTGCTTTTAAAGTACGAAAATATGCCTGGACGTGGTTATACGACATGGACTATGCCGATCCATGTCAGGTAATCACACGTAAGAGAGAAGTCAGGCTAGGAACTTTTAATCAAGTCTGGTGCCGCTAGATGCTCCAGAGGCGTCAAAAAAGCTTTTCCTCTCTTTCTAGCGAGTCCCGCCGTCGAAACCGGCACAAATACTGGTACTTCCTCGGGAAAAGTTTCAGTGGCCCCGGACTTCGTGAGTTGGCCCTCGCTTCCTCCACTCCTTCAAGTGCCTTTGTCAAAGTTCCTTAAGTGCTTCCATTCAGGAACCAAGTGTGCCTTATTGTAGTAAACCAGTGCGATTTACTTCAAGTGTCGCAGGACTTCCCTACCTATCATACGCAAATTGTAAAGCTCAAATCATTCTTAAAAGAAACGCTCCATTTTTGGTCCTAAATCCCAGTCAACCGTCCAGTTTCTCGTCTTGATGAGTCATTAAAACGATTTTGCTTTTCGGTGTCTGCATTTCTAGAATACAAATATTTGAACATTTATTTGTAAATGTCATAGCCTGTCTGTGGGAGTTTTGCAAAAAGTTTGTGTTTTGTTTGCAAACAGTCTGGAAAGACATTTGCTTTCGGAATCGTAAACCGCCGACGAGCAGGAATGGCGACGCGACATGACTAGAATATGTAATTAATACCTTTCAGCGATGGGTCATCTCTGTCATAAAACCGAGCTCAGCCTACATAAAAAAATAGGGCTCACAAATTGAAAACCTTAGTATTTAATCTTCCGTTTGGTGTTCCACGTTGTAGTGGCTCAATTCTCAGCACCTTGGGTTGCTTATTCGCTAATCCACCACAACAAGCAAGTCAAGGTTTCCGTTAGGGCTAAGAACAGGGAATAAAAAGGTAGGACACTTTTTGTTTGCGGTTTTCCGTGGTGAAATAAGTGTGATGAAACTTACCGAGGCTTAGGACGGTGCTACGCATTTATTAATGTGCGTACAGCCTTGGCCTTTTGGACAGAAATGCGTGCATATGTTGTGTACGCATATGGAGGGAGAAAGGCACACGCTGTTGTAGCTAAAGGGCATTCTTGATGCTCGGAGGGAGGTAACTAAACCTGTTCTTACGGTCCATGTGTAACAACGTGTGAACTTATTCCAGTAACCAATCGCTGTAATTTGGCTTGGCCCGAATAGCTCAAGATCATGACACGTTATGGATTATAAACGAACTTCAAAGAGTTTCACAAAGTACTGCGTGCACCAAACCGGGAAAATAAGAAATTAATAACAAACTATCCCCGATTAGTAGGAAGAATGAAAAATAGCGTGGAGCTGAAAATGGAGCGTTTCTTTTTTAATATATCTTCCGTATCTTTTACAACTGCGTTTTCTCTTTTTTTCTTAAGGAGCTTTCTGTGCGCGAATTATACAAATCAACAGGTGGTGTCTTGCGTATGATTGACTTGGATATGACCAGATTTGTCAAGACGAAATTTTTCGGATTATATCGTACTCAAAGTTGAGATTAAACGTGATCCCGGTCGTGTGCGGTTACCATGGCAACGTTTTCACTTTGGAGTACGTGTGTGACATGGCTGGCGTTTTTTCTCTTACAGGGAGCCATACAAGAACTCAAACTTAACAATGTTCCTCATCTGGCGCAGGTCCAATGCCTATCCGATAATATACAGGTAAGTCCTTTTTTCTCTTTTCTTTAGTGCCGTGTCTTATCCCTGATTGAATGTCAAGTGATTTATTCCCCGGTGAGAAACTTTGTAGAGATTAGGTTTAGTCATGGTTTAAATTGTTAGACAAACGCCCCCCTATTAAGTTCACCAGTGGGGAGTTGAGGTTTACCACCAAAAAAAAAAAACATCTCGTCCTTTTCTAGACATTTCGCCAGTGGTCAAATTATGGGGGACGATGAAAGGTATTTGTGAAAAAGTCAAACGCGAGGACCACGTGCTATATTGTTGCTTGTAGGCGCATATAATTTGGCATGCATTTTTTCTTTGCTGTTCTTTCTTTAAATGTTTTTTTCAAATATCCGTGAAATTACATTCGTCGTAAAAGCATGAGTTCTCTATTGATATGACGTGCACCCGAAGCGAATTGTTGAGTTCATTATTAAAATTGGTCTAGTAGTTTGCTGACCTCATTCGCTTTGCACATGATCGTATTTTTTTTCTTCATGTTCCTATTGGTTTTGAAAGACGTTTGTCTTTTCAAGGCGACTATTTGAACACCAATTTGATGTTTGAATAGTCTTCCTCTTTTTCCACCTTATTTATAACGGGACTTGAACTTGAGTGATGAAATGGCTAAGGGAACCATCTTTTGTTAAATCAGGAAGAAAGGCGTTTTTCCGCTCATCCTTATTGATCTGGTGTTGAAATTCACGCTGGTCATTGTTGAACACTTGCTAGACATCCCACCGTTTCCTTCTTTTTTTTCCCTAGGAGATTAGAAAGGAAAAGGGAAAACAAGTTGTCTCTCTTAACGAAAATATCCTATGGCGCTTTTTGCGAAATGTACCTGGACTTCAGTAAACCACTACAGTCACGCTTACATTATTTTGCATAAATATCTTAGCTCAATAATGTAAAAAAGTGAAAATAGGACTTAGAGCGTTTAGTTTATTGCTTCCTAGGTAAGTTACCCAAATTGAATAAAAGTGATGTTTGTTTGGATAGCGACAATTTAAAGTTTTCTCACGTTGGGTAAAGACTGTTGGTAACCGGTGTTTGGGCAATAGAAGGAAAAGCCTGAGAAGCGCGGGTTTAATGTATTAAATCATTTTCTCCGTACCTGAAATGAGCACTAGATGTCGAAAAGCTAACACTGTATCGATTGCAGTCGTTATTGACAACCATTTCACCGTTTTCAGTCATTTCCAATAAGTATCACTTGCAGCGTGCCATTTTGTATTCCGTACTTCAGAGAAAATTTTCGAGACAGTGTATCCCTATTACTTTGGGGCCTTCATCACCAGATTTATTTTTCATGAAATTTTCCGGAAATGATAACTCGAATAGAACAGGAGTTGGATAGCTGGTACGCACACGTTTTCCATAAACTTTATACAAGCGATGTTCTAAACAGTCTTGGAAGCGAGTCTAATCAGCGACTAGCATAGTCGGCTCGACAACTTTATTACCGTAAGCTTTTTAAAAGGAAGCATGTCGGGAGTCCGCTTTTTTCGCTTTGTGTTCGTGAAAGACAAAGCTAGGAAGGACTGGGTCTTATTTGTTCATGCTAATTCAGATCCCAGCCGCTGAAAAACTCATGTATGCATATTTAACAAGCCCTGCCGCAGCATTTCGAGTTGACGGAAAGATTGAGGCAAAAGACTTCCCACAGCTTCCCTCTTTCCATGAAGGGAGGCCTCCGAAACCTGAACAACGTCTTGCTCTCTCCCAGGCCTCTCGTCTCTACACCACGTTGCCTTAATGAGTAAACCGTACTAGCCGCGAAAATCTTGTTTCATAGAACGCGTTTCAGTCACGCGCCATTGCGATCCTCGGCAAATGGCGGGGCTCTGCACTGGAGGTTAAGGGTAGGTTTTCCTTTGAAAATTCCCACAACAACGCACTGGGTCGTTAGACTACTTCATAGACCTTAACGCCTTTTTGCTTCTTCTTTCCCTCAGCTTAGGTCTTGGGTCCTCCAAGAAAGGGGAGAAAAGGTTTGTATTGGGATTTATGAAGACATCCAACACCCCGACATGCAGGCCCACCTCCTGTTATGTTGTTTCCACCCTTCTCTTGACTGAGTGTCTTAACAGGCGAAAATATTGATGGCGGAAGAGCTTACGGCTCGTTAGGAAGAAAAAGGGAAGAAAAGTGTTCCCAACTTAGTTCCATGCCAATGCGTTATTCAAGCAAAGACAAGAATCAACAGCGTTGTACTGCACTTATGTTTCTCAGCAGCTTTATTGGTTAAATAATCCGAAAAACCCTTTTAGGGAATTTTTCGGAAAACAGGTTTTGTAGTAGGACCTTTTTTTCCCTAGAAAGGATGTTGATTTAAAGTGTTCGTGTTACCTACGGCTTTTGTCCCATGGCGAAGAGCTTTGAAATTCGTGTGTGTTGTTTCACGCTTTCATTATTGAGTTCTGGAACGAAAAGAAATAACTTCATGCTAGCACTGGTAACTTAGTAGCTAATAAAAACTCTTACTCGGAATCATAATAAAATGCCATCCAGTATCCAACAAACGGACATAATTTAATCCAGTTTGAACTTCTCGCTCGAGGAATGCTACTTACCGATGTTTTACCTGTGTACTTCGTTGCACTGCGTTGCACAACATTGCACTGCACTGCACACCATTGCACTACACAGTAATGTTTGTGTTGTGTGCGCAGCGGCCGTATGTAATACACCATTGAATACGTACTAAGTACATGTCGGCGTGCATGGTATTAAGAGAGCAGCAGTGAGCAACGCACTTGTCGAGAAAGATTTGTTTAATAATAGGGAATTAAAATGTCGCATTACGTATCATGCTTGCTTTTACTTTCTTACCAGTTCTTGTTTAGCTATTTCGTTATGATTTCGAAACGTAGAATTCTACGCACTGTAGGTTCGTTGGGTGTTTTTTGGACTTGTTGATAAGTTTTAGGTAAGGAACGCAAACTCTTGAGAAGCACCAAATTAGAGTGTGTGCATACTCTGCAGTTTTCATACAACTCTACGAATGGAGCGAGCTACATTAAAAATGCGTAGTACACGCATGCCCTTACTGTGTAATGAGAAGTTAGGGGCCTTGTATTATATTCTGTACACTGTAAAAAATGATGTTATTTTTACCATGATTCAGAGTCAACAGAAAATGAGCAGGACATTGTGGTAAAAGGAATTACAAAACGTGTTTTGGTAAAACAATTTACCAAACTTCAGTGTATTTTCCTTACAAGGATAATGTGTAAATTTACCCCAAAACATTGTTATCGCCGGTACGTGAATGTTTGGTAAAGTTACACAAACT